>CAKAOJ020000414.1:325000-463136 GCA_916701645.2 Sebastolobus alascanus | reverse complement strand
TATCAGTGTTATTGTGCCTCGATAAATGAATAACTCATTAATCATTCATCAATGGTTCCGTTAGATCGCTGCTGGACTGCCACCTGAATACAGGAGCTGCCTCCCGCTGCAGTGAAACAGCTTCTGAAGGCTCAACGCAAACAAATACGGACCGAAAAGGAATATTTCATTAGATATAAACATGTTGTGAATTTAGGAAATGATTCCATCTATTATCAATAAATGTTACAACGATCTACAACCTGTTATTGGAAACATCTGGATCAACGAGTCGGAAACAATCCTACACAGCCTCCCCTGGAATCTGATTATACTAATACTAGAATACTAATTATACTAATATTACAAGTATTACACTATTAATACTAATATTAGAAGTATTCTACTAATAGCATCAGTGGAGTCTGATCTTTATGTGACACGGGGCACAAACACCGTCTTTAAACAGAATCAGTAGACGTGATTTAGAAGGTGGATGTTGTGAATGAAGTGTTGAAAGTATTCGGTACAGCCCTACTGAGGTCAACACTAGTATTCAGAACAAGTAGTAGTACTCTGAGAAGTACTCATCCTGTCTGAACTCTGGACTCAATCTCAACACGTTAAACACCAACTCAACACGCAGACAACTGATCGACAACTGATGTCCATGAGTTGTATATACTGTATGTATACTATATATACATATATATATATATATGTATATACAGTATACACATATATACAAACATTTGTGCCATTCTATGTTAAAAGCTGTTAAAAACTGTGAAGTGGAGACGAAGCCATCAGATGTTTAGATGTGTTGAGGTTAGATTGAGCCCAGAGGAGGTTAAAGGTCAGTTCACCCAAACACTGAATCCTGTATTACATCATATATATTATATTATATATATTACATCATATATGTATTATATATATTATATTATAGTGACGGGGACGCGGTAACACTGTAAACAGCTGTTACATGTTGTAAAGGGACACTCCACCATGATGTCACAGTGATGTCAACAGATGTGAGTGGTTACTGAGGTGCACTCTGGGAAATGTAGGATGTCCAGCATGTGTGGAGCCTGAACCACTTTAGGGACTAAGAGTCCAGATGTACCGGTCCAGTGGAGCAACACTGAACCAGTGGAGCAACACTAAACCAGTGGAGCAACACTGTTCCAGTGGAGCAACACTGTTCCAGTGGAGCGACACTGAACCAGTGGAGCGACACTGAACCAGTGGAGCGACACTGAACCAGTGGAGCGACACTGAACCAGTGGAGCGACACTGAACCAGTGGAGCGACACTGAACCAGTGGAGCGACACTGAACCAGTGGAGCAACACTGAACCAGTGGAGCGACACTGAACCAGTGGAGCAACACTAAACCAGTGGAGCGACACTGAACCAGTGGAGCGACACTGAACCAGTGGAGCAACACTAAACCAGTGGAGCGACACTGAACCAGTGGAGCGACACTGAACCAGTGGAGCAACGCTGAACCAGTGGAGCAACGCTGAACCAGTGGAGCAACGCTGAACCAGTGGAGCAACACTGAACCAGTGGAGCAACGCTGAACCAGTGGAGCAACGCTGAACCAGTGGAGCAACGCTGAACCAGTGGAGCAACGCTAAACCAGTGGAGCAACGCTAAACCAGTGGAGCAACGCTGAACCAGTGGAGCAACGCTAAACCAGTGGAGCGACACTAAACCAGTGGAGCGACACTGAACCAGTGGAGCGACACTGAACCAGTGGAGCGACACTGAACCAGTGGAGCGACACTGAACCAGTGGAGCGACACTGAACCAGTGGAGCAACACTAAACCAGTGGAGCAACACTAAACCAGTGGAGCAACACTAAACCAGTGGAGCAACGCTGAACCAGTGGAGCAACGCTGAACCAGTGGAGCAACGCTGAACCAGTGGAGCAACGCTAAACCAGTGGAGCAACACTAAACCAGTGGAGCAACACTGAACCAGTGGAGCAACACTGAACCAGTGGAGCAACGCTAAACCAGTGGAGCAACGCTAAACCAGTGGAGCAACGCTAAACCAGTGGAGCAACGCTAAACCAGTGGAGCAACACTGTTCCAGTGGAGCGACACTGAACCAGTGGAGCGACACTAAACCAGTGGAGCAACACTGTTCCAGTGGAGCGACACTGAACCAGTGGAGCAACACTAAACCAGTGGAGCGACACTGAACCAGTGGAGCGACACTGAACCAGTGGAGCAACGCTGAACCAGTGGAGCAACGCTGAACCAGTGGAGCAACGCTGAACCAGTGGAGCAACACTGAACCAGTGGAGCAACGCTGAACCAGTGGAGCAACGCTGAACCAGTGGAGCAACGCTGAACCAGTGGAGCAACGCTAAACCAGTGGAGCAACGCTAAACCAGTGGAGCAACGCTGAACCAGTGGAGCAACGCTAAACCAGTGGAGCGACACTAAACCAGTGGAGCGACACTGAACCAGTGGAGCGACACTGAACCAGTGGAGCGACACTGAACCAGTGGAGCGACACTGAACCAGTGGAGCGACACTGAACCAGTGGAGCAACACTAAACCAGTGGAGCAACACTAAACCAGTGGAGCAACGCTGAACCAGTGGAGCAACGCTGAACCAGTGGAGCAACGCTGAACCAGTGGAGCAACGCTAAACCAGTGGAGCAACACTGAACCAGTGGAGCAACACTGAACCAGTGGAGCAACACTGAACCAGTGGAGCAACGCTAAACCAGTGGAGCAACGCTAAACCAGTGGAGCAACGCTAAACCAGTGGAGCAACGCTAAACCAGTGGAGCAACACTGTTCCAGTGGAGCGACACTGAACCAGTGGAGCGACACTAAACCAGTGGAGCAACACTGTTCCAGTGGAGCGACACTGAACCAGTGGAGCGACACTGAACCAGTGGAGCGACACTGAACCAGTGGAGCAACACTGTTCCAGTGGAGCAACACTGTTCCAGTGGAGCAACACTGAACCAGTGGAGCAACACTAAACCAGTGGAGCAACACTAAACCAGTGGAGCAACACTGAACCAGTGGAGCAACACTGAACCAGTGGAGCAACGCTAAACCAGTGGAGCAACGCTAAACCAGTGGAGCAACGCTAAACCAGTGGAGCAACGCTAAACCAGTGGAGCAACACTGTTCCAGTGGAGCAACACTGAACCAGTGGAGCGACACTAAACCAGTGGAGCGACACTAAACCAGTGGAGCAACACTGTTCCAGTGGAGCGACACTGAACCAGTGGAGCGACACTGAACCAGTGGAGCAACACTGAACCAGTGGAGCGACACTGAACCAGTGGAGCAACACTGAACCAGTGGAGCGACACTGAACCAGTGGAGCGACACTGAACCAGTGGAGCAACACTGTTCCAGTGGAGCAACACTGAACCAGTGGAGCAACACTGAACCAGTGGAGCGACACTAAACCAGTGGAGCAACACTGAACCAGTGGAGCAACACTGAACCAGTGGAGGCCAGTTTCACTGCTCTCTAACAGTTATTTTATAACTGATCAGTTCAATCACAGAAGACACTAACAGCTGCAGCCCTTCGACGGCTGGTTAGAGGGAGGAGAGGAAATGTTTGGGTGAACTGACCCTTTATCCAGACCTGGTGAAGCTGAGGGACGTCTCCACGACGTCTCCACGACGTCTCCTGACCATAGAAGCAGTCCGAGCTCGGAGGTGACGGGACGTAGACGTCAGTCTGCTGAGCAGCGTGGACGAGCGGCGAAATGATTCAATGGACCAACGTCCTCCAAGAGTCCCTTAAGAGTCCCTTAAGAGACCTCCAAGAGACCTCAGCTACACAGAGAGACGACCTTCTGCCTGCCTGGTCCAAAGACACCAGGACGTCCATCCTCACTCCTCTGGCCTGGGGGGGGGGGGGCAGTCCATCACTGACACACACACACGCTCACACACAATCTCACACACACACACACACACACACACCCCTGTGCACACCCACCGTTCAGAGCGCTCAGCATCTCACCAACACGTCATTCAGCTCCTCCACCACGTCCTCCGCTCTATATACACATTAAATCTAGATCTGCAGCGCACGCACACACACACACACACACGCACACACACACGCACACGCACACACACACACACAGAGTCCATGGGACATTCAATGCCGCTCCGGTGCTCTTCTTAAGCGGTGCGGCAGCCCGTCCTGTCCCGTCCTGTCCCGTCCTGTCCCGGTCCTCTGGGACTCAGTCGGAGCTGGCTGCGATGGGTTTGTCCAGGTCCAGGTCCAGGTCCAGGTCCAGGGGAGCCGGGCTAAGCTTGAGGTTGCCGTAGCAACTCTTACAGACCCGGCTGGGCTCAAACAGCTGCTGGCTTGGCACGGGGATCTTCTGGTCGCAGCAGCTGGCGCAGAACACGTTACCGCAGTTCCTGCAGGGAGACACAGACGGGTCACTGCTGGACTCAGAGACAGAGACCTCCTTCACACCTGCTGTTACCATACGTCTCTTCACATCTGCTGTTACCATGCGTCTCTTCACACCTACTGTTACCATGCGTCTCTTCACACCTACTGTTACCATGCGTCTCCTCACACCTGCTGTTACCATGCGTCTCTTCACACCTGCTGTTACCATGCGTCTCCTCACACCTACTGTTACCATGCGTCTCTTCACACCTACTGTTACCATGCGTCTCTTCACACCTACTGTTACCATGCGTCTCTTCACACCTACTGTTACCATGCGTCTCTACATATGCACCAGACTCCTGCTCTCCTTCACACAGCTCACTGACTGATATCTAGATGATCAACTAATGTTCTCATACTACAGAGGACTCGTTTCATTAGAGGAGCTGGAAACAGGTGGAGGTTAGGTGGAGGTTAGGTGGAGGTTAGGTGGAGGTTAGGTGGAGGTTATTTAGGACATTCTGATGGGGATTCACCAGTTTAACAAAACATTGGATGACATGTTGTGTCAGAGGTGCAGTTGGATTGAAACTATCATCTATTCAGTCATTACAGGTAAATTAAACCTAGAAATAAATCTGGTTACTAAACTCACCTTAACAGAGTTTATGAGGCTTTATGAGAGACCTTGATAGGGTCCACTACATACTTTGAATGTGGCTTTACAATCAACAATGTGTTAGTTAGTCAGTCAGTCAGTCGCTCCGAGCCCGTCGGCTCCTACTGAAGATCTTAATCTTTATAGTTTATGTTCTTTTTCTTTAAAGAAAATGATGAAGTATTTATTAACAGAGCTCAGAGCTGGACGTTATCAGGAAACGTTATCAGGAGTAAAGAGTGAATTTATTGAGGACTACTTTCAGTCGTGGATGAATACGTACTATATGTGGAGCACCAGTAAGGGCGGTGTACAGTATAAATGAACTACAGAGGGTCACCCAGTGATACTCACTGATCTGAGCTCTACTCTGGACAGAAGGATCAGTTCACTGCTGGTTCTGGTTCTGTTACCACTAATAATAAGAATATGTGTAGCTAGTGAGCAGCTGTAGCTGTGGAGTCATGAGAACTATCATGTGATCCGCACGGAGCATGTCCTGTTTATTTCAAAATAAGAGCGCACTATTATTATCCATGCCGGCGCCAGCCAGTCATGAACATGACATCACATGACTCCATCCAGGATTAACTAATCAATTCTCTGAAGTTAGCTGGATGAGAACTAAGGGGATCCTTTTAGCAGGCTAACATTAGCCTGGATTAGAACTAAGGGGATCCTTTTAGCAGGATAACATTAGCCTGGATTAGAACTAAGGGGATCCTTTTAGCAGGCTAACATTAGCCTGGATAAGAACTAAGGGGATCCTTTTAGCAGGCTAACATTAGCCTGGATTAGAACTAAGGGGATCCTTTTAGCAGGCTAACATTAGCCTGGATTAGAACTAAGGGGATCCTTTTAGCAGGCTAACATTAGCCTGGATAAGAACTAAGGGGATCCTTTTAGCAGGCTAACATTAGCCTGGATAAGAACTAAGGGGATCCTTTTAGCAGGCTAACATTAGCCTGGATAAGAACTAAGGGGATCCTTTTAGCAGGCTAACATTAGCCTGGATAAGAACTAAGGGGATCCTTTTAGCAGGCTAACATTAGCCTGGATTAGAACTAAGGGGATCCTTTTAGCAGGCTAACATTAGCCTGGATAAGAACTAACGGGATCCTTTTAGCAGGCTAACATTAGCCTGGATTAGAACTAAGGGGATCCTTTTAGCAGGCTAACATTAGCCTGGATGAGAACTAAGGGGATCCTTTTAGCAGGATAACTGGATAAGAACTAAGGGGATCCTTTTAGCAGGATAACATTAGCCTGGATTAGAGCTAAGGGGATCTTTTTAGCAGGCTAACATTAGCCTGGATAAGAACTAAGGGGATCCTTTTAGCAGGATAACATTAGCCTGGATAAGAACTAAGGGGATCCTTTTAGCAGGCTAACATTAGCCTGGATTAGAACTAAGGGGATCCTTTTAGCAGGCTAACATTAGCCTGGATAAGAACTAACGGGATCCTTTTAGCAGGCTAACATTAGCCTGGATTAGAACTAAGGGGATCCTTTTAGCAGGCTAACATTAGCCTGGATGAGAACTAAGGGGATCCTTTTAGCAGGATAACATTAGCCTGGATAAGAACTAAGGGGATCCTTTTAGCAGGATAACATTAGCCTGGATTAGAGCTAAGGGGATCTTTTTAGCAGGCTAACATTAGCCTGGATAAGAACTAAGGGGATCCTTTTAGCAGGATAACATTAGCCTGGATAAGAACTAAGGGGATCCTTTTAGCAGGCTAACATTAGCCTGGACTAGAACTAAGGGGATCCTTTTAGCAGGATAACATTAGCCTGGATAAGAACTAAGGGGATCCTTTTAGCAGGCTAACATTAGCCTGGATAAGAACTAAGGGGATCCTTTTAGCAGGCTAACATTAGCCTGGATTAGAACTAAGGGGATCCTTTTAGCAGGCTAACATTAGCCTGGATTAGAACTAAGGGGATCCTTTTAGCAGGCTAACATTAGCATGGATAAGAACTAAGGGGATCCTTTTAGCAGGCTAACATTAGCCTGGATAAGAACTAAGGGGATCCTTTTAGCAGGCTAACATTAGCCTGGATAAGAACTAAGGGGATCCTTTTAGCAGGATAACATTAGCCTGGATAAGAACTAAGGGGATCCTTTTAGCAGGCTAACATTAGCCTGGATTAGAACTAAGGGGATCCTTTTAGCAGGATAACATTAGCCTGGATAAGAACTAAGGGGATCCTTTTAGCAGGCTAACATTAGCCTGGATAAGAACTAAGGGGATCCTTTTAGCAGGCTAACATTAGCCTGGATTAGAACTAAGGGGATCCTTTTAGCAGGCTAACATTAGCCTGGATAAGAACTAAGGGGATCCTTTTAGCAGGATAACATTAGCCTGGATAAGAACTAAGGGGATCCTTTTAGCAGGATAACATTAGCCTGGATAAGAACTAAGGGGATCCTTTTAGCAGGCTAACATTAGCCTGGATTAGAACTAAGGGGATCCTTTTAGCAGGCTAACATTAGCCTGGATAAGAACTAAGGGGATCCTTTTAGCAGGCTAACATTAGCCTGGATTAGAACTAAGGGGATCCTTTTAGCAGGCTAACATTAGCCTGGATTAGAACTAAGGGGATCCTTTTAGCAGGCTAACATTAGCATGGATAAGAACTAAGGGGATCCTTTTAGCACTTTGAACTTGGTGAGCGATTACCTGTGGTTCTGGCTCCTTTCATTACAGCGACAGGTCCTGTTGAAAACTGTACTACTGACTTAAACACAGCCCTTTCTAATCTTCTAGATTCAGTTGCACCTCTTACTACTAAAACCAGACGGTCACAGAGGTCTACACCGTGGTTTAATGATGAAACACGCGCTCTTAAACAAGCCTGCAGGAGATCGGAACGCAAATGGCGTAAATCAAAACTGGAAGTAAACTACCTACCATGGCATGAGTGTGTCTTAATTTACAAGCGTGCTCTGTCCGCTGCCAAAACAGCTTATTTCTCTCGATTAATCAGTAACAATAAACACAATCCTAGATTTCTCTTTGACACTGTAGCCAAACTCACCCAAAAACAGCCGACTACTAATAGCTCATCCTTTACAGCACATGATTTCTTAGATTTCTTTTGCAGAAAAATAGATGAGATTAGATATAAAATTAGTTCTTCGCTCCCAGCTACATCTGTAAATTTTGCAATGCAATCTCCGTGCGTCGAGTCCCAATTAGCCTCTGTCTTTACACATTTTGAGACCATCTCTCTTGAAACTCTGTCTAAACTGGTCTCCGCTTCTAAACCTACCACCTGCCTCCTCGACCCCTTACCAGCTAAACTTTTTAAAGATCTATGGCCATGGCTGGGACCAACAATGTTGAATATTGTCAACGTGTCTCTTACGACTGGTACTGTCCCCACTAGTTTCAAGACAGCCATTGTTAAACCTCTACTTAAAAAACCGCATCTGGACCCAGGGTCTCTAAATAACTATCGACCAGTCTCAAACCTTCCATTCTTTTCTAAAGTTCTAGAAAGAGTGGTGTCTCAGCAACTTTCTGACCATATATTATTTAGTGATCTTTTCGAACCCTTTCAATCTGCCTTTAGGGCCTGCCATTCCACCGAAACTGCGCTTACTAAAGTCGTAAATGATCTGCTCCTAAACATGGATTCAGATTCCACCTCGGTACTTTTATTGCTGGATCTAAGTGCAGCTTTTGACACTATTGATCATCGTATACTCCTTGACCGACTAGAGAACACATTTGGCATCTCTGGGCTTGCTCTAGCATGGCTACAATCTTATCTATCTGAAAGAACGCAGTGTGTCTCTTTTAATAATTCGACATCAATATTCTCTGAGGTGAAATATGGCGTACCTCAGGGCTCTGTTCTTGGCCCTTTGCTCTTCTCTCTTTACATCGCACCTCTGGGCCAAATTATACGTAGTTATGGAATTGATTTCCACTGTTACGCTGATGATACACAGCTGTATTTGCCGATAAAAGCGGAGGATCGATCACAAATTGTTAAATTAGAGGCCTGCCTGTCTGCGGTGAAAAACTGGATGTCAAGTAATTTCTTGCTCCTAAATTCGGATAAAACGGAGATGCTGGTCATTGGACCTGCTCGACACAGACATAAATTTGACCAGGTAACAGTAACTCTAGATAACTGTGTGATATCCCAGAGTTCAACAGTTAAGAACCTTGGCGTCATGTTTGATTCAACTCTCTCTTTTGATCAGCACATTAAAGACATCACAAAGATCGCTTTCTTTCACCTACGCAACATCGCTAAAATCAGGTCTTCTTTATCCATGGCCGATGCAGAGATTCTAATCCACGCCTTTGTATCTTCCAGACTGGATTACTGTAACGCTTTGCTCTCAGGTCTGCCTCGTTCTAGTACCAGAAGCCTTCAAATGGTTCAGAACACTGCAGCTAGAATCTTAACTAAAACTAGAAAATTTGACCATATTACACCAGTTTTAGCTTCATTACACTGGCTCCCGATCCATGTTAGATCAGATTTTAAAGTGCTTCTGATGACCTATAAAATTGTAAATGGGTACTCCCCTTCCTACTTGTCTGATCTACTTAAATCTTATACTCCAACCAGGACTCTCCGCTCTCAGAATACAGGACTCCTGTCTGTCCCCAGAGTGAAAAAGAAATCAGCAGGCGAAAGGGCCTTTTCTTACCGAGCCCCTTTCCTCTGGAATAACCTCCCTATAGACATCAGACAGTCAGACTCTGTGGATGTCTTTAAATCCAAACTTAAAACCCATCTTTTTGCCCTAACTTTCAATTAGTTAGCTGGTGGGTCGGTTTCAGTCTCAATTTATTATTTCAGCCTAGCAGTCCTGCCGACGAGAACATTACTAATTTTAAGCCGCTGCCTCTCTATAACCCTCTGTTGTTGATGTCCCACAAGCACTGCTGTGTGCCTCGCTCTCTCTCTCTCTCTCTCTCTCTCCCCTCTCTCTCCTTTGAATCAGGCTTCCCCGTGATGGACCATCAGTCGCTCTGTGACGTTGCTCTGACTCTCTGGTGGTGCATGGTAGAGAGGAGGTCGTGTTGCTCGGGCTCTATCTATCGTGATGTGGAGAGGAGGTCGTGTTGCTCTGGCTTTATCGATCTGGCATGGAGAGGAGGTTGCGTTGCTCAGGCTCTACCTTTATGGCGTTGAGAGGAGGTTACGCAGCTAAGGCTCTATCTGATTGGCGTGGAGTGGAAGTCGTGCTGCTCTGGCTCTACTGGTTTTGACGTCAAGAGGAGGTCGTGTTGCTCTGGCTCTATCTGTTTGGTGTCGCCTGGAAGCTGCTTGACATCCTCCTGGACCCACCTTCTCACATATATTCACATTAGATGTATTCATTTTTGTCATAAATTGTCTATGTTGTGTTTTCATTATGTGGTTACTCTGTACACGCGACATCTATTGCACGTCTGTCCATCCTGGAAGGGGGATCCCTCCTCTGCCGCTCTTCCTGAGGTTTCTTCCATTTTTCCTCCCTGTTAAAAGGGTTTTTTTGTGGTTAAGTTTTTCCTTAGCCGATGTGAGGGTCGCACTGTAAAGGACAGAGGGTGTTGTATTCTGTACAGATTGTAAAGCCCCCCGAGGCAAATTTGTGATTTGTGATTTTGGGCTATACAAATAAAATTGATTTGATTTGATTTGATTTAGCAGGCTAACATTAGCCTGGATTAGAACTAAGGGGATCCTTTTAGCAGGCTAACATTAGCCTGGATTAGCTGAGGCACATTTAAAGAACCGGATGCTGATCTGATTGTTGCTGCTGCTCTCTGGACGCATGATAAAACAGGTGGAAAGAAGGTTTTCAGCTCCTCTCTGCTGTGACGCTGAGCTACATGCCGGGTTAGCAGCGGTGCTCCAACACTCAGCGGTGCTGCCTGGATTATTCAGCCCATTACAACACGGTACCATCACTACACAGGAAGGGTTCAGCTACCCATGCTCAGATTAAGATGGAAGGCCATGCTCACACACTAACACACACAGCAGCCGGCCCGGACTCGTCTACCTGCCTGGACTCACTTCAAACACACAAACATCTAATTCACTGGCTGTCTCCAGCCTGTACACCACCAGGTGGACCGCCTGGTCCAGTCCAGTACCATGCGGTGCTGCTGGGAGGTGGACTGACTGGTCCAGAACAGTACCATGCGGTGCTGCTGGGAGGCGGGATGCAGACGGCTGGTTGGGGGGGCAGCATGCTGCCGGGGGAAGGGGGGGGGGGGGGGGGGGGGGGGGCAGGGTGCTGATGTGGTGCTATGGTAGGAGGAGGAAGACCGTAGCTTTTTAGGTTGGAATTTTTCAGGTGAAATAACAATCAGCCCTCGACCAATCACAGCCCTCCCACTGACAGCACTGTGCTCACGCTCAGCCAATTAAAACCGCTGGTTGGAAACACACTCAGGTCAACACATGAAGACAGATTTCCCTGAGAGTCAACTAGAAGAGGATGAAGGGAAACCAGATGCAGCAGGTGAGGAGGGGGAGGAGCAGGGAGTAGGTGGGTACAGGGTGACGGTAGGCGGGTACAGGGTGACGGTAGGTGGGTACAGGGTGACGGTAGGCGGGTACAGGGTGACGGTAGGCGGGTACAGGGTGACGGTAGGTGGGTACAGGGTGACGGTAGGTGGGTACAGGGTGAGGGTAGGTGGGTACAGGGTGACGGTAGGTGGGTACAGGGTGACGGTAGGTGGGTACAGGGTGACGGTAGGTGGGTACAGGGTGACGGTAGGCGGGTACAGGGTGACGGTAGGCGGGTACAGGGTGACGGTAGGCGGGTACAGGGTGACGGTAGGCGGGTACAGGGTGACGGTAGGCGGGTACAGGGAGACGGTAGGCGGGTACAGGGTGACGGTAGGCGGGTACAGGGTGACGGTAGGCGGGTACGGGGTGACGGTAGGCGGGTACAGGGAGACGGTAGGCGGGTACAGGGTGACGGTAGGTGGGTACGGGGTGACGGTAGGCGGGTACGGGGTGACGGTAGGTGGGTACGGGGTGACGGTAGGCGGGTACGGGGTGACGGTAGGCGGGTACGGGGTGACGGTAGGCGGGTACGGGGTGACGGTAGGCGGGTACGGGGTGACGGTAGGCGGGTACAGGGTGACGGTAGGCGGGTACAGGGTGACGGTAGGCGGGTACGGGGTGACGGTAGGCGGGTACGGGGTGACGGTAGGCGGGTACAGGGTGACGGTAGGCGGGTACAGGGTGACGGTAGGCGGGTACAGGGAGACGGCAGGCGGGTACAGGTTGACGGTAGGTGGGTACGGGGTGACGGTAGGTGGGTACGGGGTGACGGTAGGTGGGTACAGGGTGACGGTAGGTGTGGTAGGTGGGTACAGGGTGACGGTAGGTGTGGTAGGTGGGTACAGGGTGACGGTATGGTCAGGGAGAGAAAGGCTCTTACCGAAGTCAGTATCGGGCAGGACGGTGCCGTTGGTGTAGCTGCCGTTAGAAACGTGTTTGCGTGAGCTGCCGTCCACGGCGCAGGCCTTGGCGATGGACTGGACCAGGTGCTCGTCATCGGCGTTCCTCCATCCCCACCAGCTGACCTCTGGCTGGCCACAGCGGGCGATCACAGCTCCCGTGGGCTGATGCCTATGTGTGTGGGGGGGACACGGTCAGTCCACTGATTTAAGACTACGCTGGATTATTCATCTGATCTTATCTACAGGGACTAAATACTATTTGCTGCTACAGCAAACACAACACAGTAATACAGAGATCGACCTCCT
Source organism: Sebastolobus alascanus (assembly GCA_916701645.2). Taxonomy (NCBI): domain Eukaryota; kingdom Metazoa; phylum Chordata; class Actinopteri; order Perciformes; family Sebastidae; genus Sebastolobus; species Sebastolobus alascanus. The sequence continues at coordinate 450,351 of CAKAOJ020000414.1, read as the reverse complement.
ATCCATCCCCTTACACAACAGTATGGTTTATTTTCTTTACTTTTCTCAAATTTTTTTAAATCAAGAGGGCTACGAATATCAATTATTTCCATAATCGATTAATCTATTACTTTTTGATGAATTGTTTAGCATATAAAATGTCAGAAAATTGTGATAAAATGCCAGTTTCCTAAAGCCCACGTTGACATATTCAAGTGTACATTCTGTCCAAAACACAGAAGTATTTAGTTTATTTAGTTTACTTATGAAATAAATACTCTAATTTAGTGAATTTTTGACTCTTTTGCTTAAAAACAATCAAAGAAATTATTAGATCATCAAAGTTTTTGCCGATTCATTTGTCAACTCAATCAACTCATGAATTAATAAATTCAGCTCTAAAAAACAATCAATAAAGATAATGAGAATGAATTATGATTCTTTGGTTGAACAGCTCACAACTCATCTGATCTCTGACGGGTCAGAACCACCAGCTTCAGTCATTTTACAGCCACCACAGCTGTTTGCCTCCTATTTATTTCAGGTGCTCTGACGGCACATAAAGTTTTCCAGAAACAAAGCTCAAAGGCTCTCCAGCACCGCTGGTTAAACACAACAACCAGGATTCACTGTCGCCGTGACGACGTGGATGTCATCGGTTAAGTCGGCCATGTTGACAAAATGAACAGAGCCAAACTGAGAAATGAAGCCTGGAGGGAATTATCCGTTAGTCATCAGCTGTAAACCAAAGTAAACTCTGATATAGAGCCATAAAGATATGATCTGAAGATGGTTTCATTCCTTTCACAGGAAAGCTCTTCACTGCTGCACGGCCGTAAACAAGTTTAACCTTCTATCTTGAAACAAACCCACCGACCTGTAAACCACAGCAGGAAACCTCTTCCAGGAGCGGAAGGCCGCCACGTTCTCCAGCTCCTTGTCAGTGATCCAGGCTGGCACCAGGAGCTGCTGAGGATAGCTGGGGCAGAGCCTGAAGGGCAGAGAGGCACACAGAGAGTAAAGAGCTGAAGCCTACAGACACCTGATCCTGGGCCGGGCTCCTGTCAGAACACAACCAGCCTCTGTCTAACACACACCGACTGCTGCTCTACGCCAGTGAAAGCACAGGAACACATCTCTCCTCTGGCTGGGAGTGAAGGACATCAACACAATGACAGCTGCCATTACCTGAACTTGCTGTTGATGTCAGATATCCTCCAGGCGTTCTGAGTGTCAAAGCCCATCCTCTCCACCTCGTTCTTGAACCACGAGGTCACATGTTCGCCTACAGAGAGAGAGAGATGTCCGATAAGACCAGAGGGGAGGTTCTGCCGGGTTACGTGAGGACATGTCAGACCCAGTACCTGGTCTGCACAGCTCGCCGTGCTGCTCCTTCTCTCCAGCGTACACCTCCATGCACCAGGCGTGGAAGGCAAAGGAGAAGAGGTCCTCCAGGCGAGAGGGCGGGCGCACTACGGCGTTCAGGCGTTTCAACCATTCCTGACACTGCTCAAAGGTGCAGAACTGACACCTGTGGATCAAACACAAAGACAGCGTTACACCTTGATCACAAATGTTATCCCGGCTGGTTCTCTACAAAACACTCAATACTGAGATCTACTTCAGAGTCAAGCCTGAACTGTTATCCTTGTGGAGAGCATCTCTATTCCTCACCAGAGACTAGTTCAGTACCTGTAGAGCTCTCTAGACGGTACGTAGCTCTACTGAAGGTCTCATATTACACTCACACATACAGAAGGCTTCTCCACACTCACTGGGTTCCTTAAAGGGAAAACAATCATGATTATAAAACAGGCCGTCTGATTGGTTCATAGCCGTGATATAACACCCACATACCACAGCTATGACGTCTACTACAGGAGATCATCATTGACTTCAGTAAACACAGTGCGGACCCTGCCCCGCTCCACATCCACGGAGACTGCGTGGAAAGGGTCCCGACCTTCAACTTCCTGGGCATCCACATCACGGAGGAGCTCTCCTGGTCCACCAACACCACAGTGAAGAAGGCACAGCAGCGTCTACACTTCCTGAGGCTACTCAGGAAAAACAAACTGAGACAAAAGCTGCTGGTGTCCTTCTATCGCTCTGCCATTGAGAGCATACTGGCGTATGGCATCACAGTGTGGTACGCCGGGTGCTCAGCTGCAGACAGGAGAGCTCTCCAGAGGGTAACCTAACAAAAACACACCTCCATCTGACAAAAACACACCTCCACCTAACAAAAGAAGTCACGCCTGGTACGAGCAGTTATCAGAGTCGCCCTACTGACGCTGGACAATAAATGGAAACATACAATAATGTAAATAAATAAATAAATAAATAAATAATTCAATAAAAATAAGGCTAGCCTGTGATGAAAAGAGAAATATGCTAGCTGCTAGTGTGCATTTCCATAGCGACCACCTCAGAGCCTATGTTATTGTGAACATTATTATTTATTAATACAAATCTATTGAAATATCTTTCATATTGCCATACCTGATGACTGAATAAAAGCAGCTAAGGGGCGTTGTTCACTCCAAGAAAGATTAATGGAATCATTTCCAAAATTCACAACATGATCTTATCTAAAGAAATATTCTGCATTAATCCATATTTGTTGGCGTTTAGTTGACCTGAAAAACAACAGTTTCACTGCGGTCAAAAACCTGTTCACTCTCCAGCTTGCAGCACACGAAGGGAGGCAAGTTATATTCATTCATTAATCAGGTGAATCACGTTATTCAAATTGATGATTTTTTATATATTTTTTAAGGTGATGACGTCTTAAAATAGAAATAAAAATAGAAGCTTTGAATGTAGAGAAGCTCCGGTGCAGTCCTAGTTTAGTGTATTAGGTTCTGTCCTGGTTCAGACGCTGGGTTGTTAACAGTTTAACAGTGTTTGTCACACAGAAGAAACAGGTCCGCCTGGAGAACACTGCTTTCACCTGAGCTTCACCTTTAATGTGTGATTGACAGTAATTAGTCGACTGTAATTAGCATTAACAGAAAGTCACTTCCCAACTTGTATCTGTGTTGAAGAGTGAAGGAGGACGAGGACATAAACCTGAACAGCTGGAGGATCTTTGACCAGAGAAAAAGGATATCTGTGTTCAGCAGGACACAAAACCACCTGAGCTGGTTTCAGTGTGTTTGTACGTCCATGAAAAGTGTCATATGTGTAACTGTATGTTCATTCTGTGTGTAAATGAATGTAACTAAGGACGCTAAATGAATGTCAGTGTAAACTGTTAGTGCAGGAGGCGGAGCAGCAACAGGTGGATTTCCTCCTAATTCAGTGTGAAATGTCACTGATATCATTTTATCTTCTCATATTTTACTGTTACAGCGGTTGGATGCCAACATGCATTTAGCAGCTACGCATTATTAACCTGTCCCTCTAACGCTGTAAACACGGTACGAAGCCTGTTTTTATTGAACTTTTGATGTTGTTGAATGGATTAGATGTGTGTGAGGAACAGGTCCGTCTATTCCTCAGGTGTACTGATCCAAACAAACCTCACTTTGTTTCTTGGTGAAGCTGCTCTGCTGGTTTCGGGTCATTCTGACCTCATCTCGGATCAAACATACAGTTTATGGCTGGAGGATTCCTCTTTTGCCTTTATAGTATGTGCCGTGTTTAAGTGGTAACCATAGCAACCTACGCCATATGGCTTCATCCTCTCAGCTGACTGTAACACGGATACCGTCCCGCGTATGGACTTTAGTGAGAAATGTCAGAATAAGCTGGTGATTTTGAGTTATTTGGGGTTTTCTGTAACTTGAACATCACACATACAGTATGTCACATAGATACGGAAGGTTTCAGGTTTCCTACAGCTTTAACAAAGAGGAGGTAACAGCCGACTCTATCACTGGTCATACCTGACGACTTTACAGTCCTTACAGGTGACATGAAGCTGGAACATATCCCGACACTCCACGTTCTCTACGAGCTGAAGAGGAACCTGTGGAGAGAACGAGAGGGAACATCAACTCTCCACCCAGTCACACTGTGATGGAAACCTTAAATAACATACTGAGTTTAACCAAACACATGCAGTCAGTAAGAGTAGCGTGGTAGACTGCAACTCACAATCCATTTAGCACATTAATGGTGGTCTACAGTAAAACACCTTCATGCCAAGAATCAGCCACATGTGCAGCAACATCACATTTCATTAAAATATTTAATTGTATGAATCAAACCACCGTTCAGACACATGGTGCTAAAAATATACAAGTCACACAGATTACTTGTCCAGGTGCATTCCCATTAATTTTTCAGCTCACATCACATCTCCCTGAGCTCTGTTAATATACATAATCTTCTTAACTGTGAGTGTGGGAGTACAAAAACACTCAGTAGGAGATCCAGCCCAGCCTGTATCTGCCCACAGCTACAGTCTTATCTTTTATAGGCAAATACCATCCAAAGTACAGAAGTACCGTGTGCTTATGACTTAAGAGCATACTTTGAATACTGCAGGGAAATAGCTGTGCTGCTTTTGACTAAACTCTGTTAATTAGCTAAGAGCTCTGTTCAGCAGCGCAGTGGGCTTTCATAGAAAGTTGTGGCTAAAGCTGCTGTTCACACACAGTCCAGAGCCATGCACCATCAGAACCAGTCAGCAGCAGGTCGAGCTCCCAGTGCAACGACGGGTCGCTGCCTGATGGGAGGTTTGGTTGGTGTAAAAGATGCATTAAAAGATTGTCAGTATGAATGCTTTGTGTGGACGGATTATTACCACACAGCTGGTGTTAAACAGGATGAACGAGCAGGATCGTACTGCTCCGGGTACCAGCCAGTTAACAGACAGACACACACAAATTATACAGTCAAATCCACCACTCCACGCCGTGCAGCTCTGCTGGTACTTACTGACACCTCACAACAACAACTCTATCCAAAAGGAAACACAGAGGACAATAATGAAAGTGATGCACGTTGATTTGTGACCGTCTTGGGTCTGTGTTGAGCTGCAGTCGCAGCACATTCCGGATGTTGGAGCATCCTGCTGCCACTACTTAATTCCTGCCTCTAATCTACATCCCTAATCTGACCACCATCAAAATTCCTCTGCTGCTTGTTAACAGCCTCTCGCTCTCTAGCAGCACCTCCCACCTCCTGATCTGTGAGCTCTGACTACTCTGTGATGATGTGATGCAGACGCCTCGTCAACCCGTCCAAATATGTGTGACCAGAACGTTGGCTCGGTCTGATGTGAGCACCCAGAGAGGTGGTGGTGAGCTCATTAAGGTCCAATTAACCTCGACAACATGTGACGGGCAGCCGGTAGAAACAGGAAGGTTTGATTAACTTAACAATGACGTGTGATTATACGGATGAGTTCTGAGGCAATGCCAACATCTGGGATGTGGTGCCTGTTCCGGTCTTCAAATAATACAAAGTAACTGAGACAAAATAAACTAAAAATAGGGAGTGACATGAAATCCTGCAGCTATCAGTACAATAGGGCTCTACTGCTGATACCATCCTGAGGTCTGATACCATCCCGAGGTCTGATACCATCCTGAGGTCTGATACCATCCTGAGGTCTGATACCATCCCGAGGTCTGATACCATCCCGAGGTCTGATACCATCCTGAGGTCTGATACCATCATGAGGTCTGATACCATCATGAGGTCTGATACCATCCCGAGGTCTGATACCATCCTGAGGTCTGATAGAGGTCTGATACCATCCTGAGGTCTGATACCATCCCGAGGTCTGATACCATCCCGAGGTCTGATACCATCATGAGGTCTGATACCATCATGAGGTCTGATACCATCCTGAGGTCTGATACCATCCTGAGGTCTGATACCATCCCGAGGTCTGATACCATCATGAGGTCTGATACCATCATGAGGTCTGATACCATCCTGAGGTCTGATACCATCCTGAGGTCTGATACCATCATGAGGTCTGATACCATCCTGAGGTCTGATACCATCCTGAGGTCTGATACCATCCCGAGGTCTGATACCATCCTGAGGTCTGAGGTCTGATACCATCCTGAGGTCTGATACCATCCCGAGGTCTGATACCATCCTGAGGTCTGAGGTCTGATACCATCCTGAGGTCTGATACCATCATGAGGTCTGATACCATCCCGAGGTCTGATACCATCCTGAGGTCTGATACCATCCTGAGGTCTGAGGTCTGATACCATCCTGAGGTCTGATACCATCATGAGGTCTGATACCATCCCGAGGTCTGATACCATCCCGAGGTCTGATACCATCATGAGGTCTGATACCATCCCGAGGTCTGATACCATCCCGAGGTCTGAGGTCTGATACCATCCTGAGGTCTGATACCATCCTGAGGTCTGATACCATCATGAGGTCTGATACCATCATGAGGTCTGATACCATCCCGAGGTCTGATACCCTCCTGAGGTCTGATACCATCCCGAGGTCTGATACCATCCCGAGGTCTGATACCATCCCGAGGTCTGATACCATCCCGAGGTCTGAGGTCTGATACCATCCTGAGGTCTGATACCATCATGAGGTCTGATACCCTCCTGAGGTCTGATACCATCCCGAGGTCTGATACCATCATGAGGTCTGATACCATCCCGAGGTCTGATACCATCCCGAGGTCTGATACCATCCCGAGGTCTGATAGAGGTCTGATACCATCCTGAGGTCTGATACCATCCCGAGGTCTGATAGAGGTCTGATACCATCCTGAGGTCTGATATAATCCTGAGGTCTGATACAATCAGACAATACAATACAGAAACAAATCTTTTTCTTTGGTGGTTCTTAAATCAGGAACTATCCAATCAAAGAATAAATAAACAAGTTTACACAACTGACCAAACATTCAATGGAAACATCTGGTACTTTTGTATACTCAGAGCTACGACACATTTCAGTCAGTAGAGATAGAGATAGAGAGAGAGATAGAGATAGAGATAGAGAGAGATAGAGAGAGAGATAGAGAGAGATAGAGAGAGAGAGATAGAGAGAGAGATAGAGAGAGCGACAGTTATGCATCCCCTGTGGAACTACTGCAACCAAGGCAACGGCCACGGCAGAGAGGAAGAGTAGAAACAGAGGTGATGAAGAGTCAGGTGACATGTGCAGATCGTCTCTGATTGGCCTGCTCACCACGGAGCTGACTCTGTCCATTCACTAAACATTAACACACACTGACACAGCTTCCTCCTTTAGAGACAGAGTCTCTCATTCTTCCGTTACTTTGAGACGTTCTCTGATCGTATCTGACCTTGAAGCTCATCGCTCACTTCTCAAAGATACTTACGTTGACAACAGACTCTTTGAACTTGATGTGTAGGCGGTAGTTGGACATTGCGATGATGGCGTCCTCTGCTCTCCCCACATACTCTGTGAACTCCCCGTGCAGCTCAGGAAAGGGCACCTAGCAACAGCAGGAGAGAAAACATGTCAAACAAACTACACAGAGTCTCACAGATCACCAGTGATGATGATATACAGTACACATCTGTGGACCGCTGTGGTACCATCGACTGGTTCACACAGATCACCAGTGATGATGATATAAACATCTGTGTGGTACCATGGACTGGTTCACACAGATCACCAGTGATGATGATATAAACATCTGTGTGGTACCATCTACTGGTTCACTACATCTGGTTTTACTACAGCAGTCAGCCAAAGTTACATGTTGTCTTGCAGGTAAATCTTTGGTTTTAAAGTATAGACTGAACACCTCTTTTCCACAGCAACAGCTTCTTCCATAACCAACTAGTGAACTTTTTATAGAACCCAGCAACTTTACCACCTTTCCAATTTTGAATTTTTTTAACATACCTGTTGAGCAACAAAGACCTTATGACCATTTTGGCCACTAAACATTAGCGTTTGCAGTGCTGAACTACAGATTATAGGGCTTCAGAGATCACTTGACTGGTGAGACTTTGCTTCTGAGACTGGTCAAAGTGAAAGTGAGCTGAAGTCACATGTGTCACAGAGATTATATAAGTGATTACAAAGATGAGACTCAGCCACATATTTACACATGGCTGTCAGGTTAACTGGGTTTTATACAGCAGCACCAGATAAGCAGCGAGGGCAGCGGCGTCTTCACCTGCATGTTTTCTTCCTCCAGAACGGGGGACTTCTTAGGGAAGATGTGATTGGCCTGGATACACTCCAGGCTCTGCTGCCCCTCCTCCTCCTGCAGAGAAAAGGCCCGTCAGCTCTGTACTCAACTACTGTAACAACCACTACCTTCTTTTAGTCATATATTTATCTTTAGTTTAACATGGCTTTTAAAACGTTTGTCCAGGGAAGGCTGGCTCCTGTCACACACTCATGTACACTAACACGTGCGTTCACTGCTGTGACCACTAAGCTGCTCCGTAGGAATTGTTTGGGGAGTTAAAAGCCTCATTCAAGACCATCTTAGTCGTGGTTTTGGGAGAAAACGAGTGTTAATCCTTCACTTTGCTTTGCCGTGATTTTCACGGATTTGATTGATAGATTGTCTTTCATATTAATCTTAGAAATGGCGGGAGAGTCCCAACCCATGTTGTGACAGAGAGTTGACTTAAAACCGACTTGACAGTGCTGCATTTATGCTGCTTTGTGTGGCTGTCTTCCCCTTCCCACCCACGCTGCAATGTGCAACCCAGGCTAATTTACTATAATCACCCCTTGTACAACCAGCCATGGTGTAACAGATGCCAGAAACGCTCTGAAACTAGAAATACACACAGTCATTAATTTACCCGAGCTGAAAAGAAAAGAGAGACGAAATCAATTTTTGGGTTGTCAAAATGAAATGATGGACATTTTGTACTTAAAGGCCGTTTTCATCTGCAGGCTTCCATGAGGGCCAAATGTTTGAGGTCACAGTCGTCTTATGCAACATATTTCATGGAGGATGCCTATCTGTGAGGAATGTGAGGCATGGATATACAAGCACAGCACAGTCAGGGATTTTCCCTCAAAGGCAAACTGGTGGAAAAAAAAAGTCTGGCCTTGTGCTGACAGAGATGGACAAGAATCTATGCGCTGTGTTTGGTCAGGAGCAGAGTTTAGTCCCAACATTGTGCAAAGACAGATTAAGGTGGTCGAAAGAGATGGCAGATAACGGACAGCGACAGCACATCCTGCGGGACGCTGGCTCAGCATGAGGCGAGCTGATACACTCAGTTGTAATGGCTGGAGGAGCAGCCTGCTGAGGCCAGCCAGGGGGCAGCGTAACACACAGCAGCACGCCAACAACGCAAATACTCACACAGACACACACCGTTCAACACAACACATCCCATCCTGTGGTTATATGTCATGATGCAACAACAATACAATACAAACTAAAGCAGGAGCACGTTTGACACTGTTGCAGGCAGTTGATTTAACTGTCTGCTTCCTGGTGAACAGAGCTGATTAAAAGTGAAAATCAATGAGAGCTTCTGATTCTGCAGAATGTGCCCCCCCCCGGCCACAGGACACGCAGCAGGTGCTGTCCAAAGCATGCATGAGCTGAAGGTACTTTACCATGGCCCCGGTGATGGAGTGTGGGTCACCCAACAAGCAACGCCGGCCTGGACCAGTCTGGACAAGAAGAACACAACATGTTATTATACTGTATGTACAGTATGTAAATGATATATGGAGCACAAAATGAAAGCTGCCATCATCCTCTTATATGTGGTCTGATCTTAACTGAAACTGCCCAAATTAAGATTTATTAATAAAGACTTTCTTTCTCCTCCAACCTGAGGTGAGCCGTTGTGCAGCCGGTACCACTTGGATCGTTATCGTAAAACATTTATAGAAACAGAATTCATGATCAAAATATGACATTGGCTATTCTGTCTCATTATCCGCACTAATTTCAGGTCAGTTGAGGACATTGTGTAACTGCCTTTTCTTGGCTCACGGCTTATTTTGGGAGGGCATCAATATTAATGATTAAATTCACTAGGTTAACTAAGTGTTAAAAGATTTTCTTGGTCAGGCGGCTTGCTGAAATTAAAAATGAAACTTCAAATGAATTATTTTTAAGGTTTACATCCCCGTTCAGGGAGAAGGTTCGGGTTCTACAATGTAAAGAAATGTTTATCTGGGCTTAAAGCGCCGATCACAAACTGCAAAGTCCCTGATTCAATTTATTGCATTTCATTCCCCATCTCTCTCTCTACTCATTTCTCTACTGTACACTCTCAAATAAAGGCATAAAATGCCCCAAAACTACATGTTTACCATCTTAACAATGTAATTCCAGTGTTGCTTTTTTGTTTAACATATGCCTTACCAGTTGCTCCAAAAGAGCACATTGTGCGTCCCCTCATCCAGATCACTGTATCTACTCTGGATGAAATGACTACCAGGAGACCTCAAACCCAACCAACACCCTTCTACTAATTTGCAGTATATCTGTTGGTTTATTTAGACAGCATGTGGACAGATATTCAAGGAGCTCACAAGAAAAACGATGCAGGCTTTGAGTGGCTGGATTTAGAAGCCTGATTGTATTTGTGGTGTTGTTCACAAGCATCAGGATATGTAAATACCCTCTCAGAGAATGGGTCTAGGCTATGAACTGATTGGGCAGTCATGTTCAAAACATTCAATAGCAAATCAATTCACATGAAATGGCATTACAGTAGAAGGGAAGGCTTGGCTTGGATTTAGGCCTTCAGTAAAGCTTATATTCAGCTGCACCAAATGTAGTAAAGAGGGACAAAAGTACATTTATGGCTGAAAATATCAAATTAAATCAATGTGATATATCTTTTAGACTTACCACAGACAATCAGTAACGGACGATGAGTAGTCCTGATGATCCTGTTTGGAAACTCTCACAAGTAAGACATGGAAATCTGTGGAAATGAAGGCAAACATGCAACTGAATAATGACCAAATGATTTCCCTTACAAACTTGCAAACAGCAGACTTTTCACTGAGACATTCAGGCTACAGAAGCTCTTTTGATTCCCTTGCAAATATAGCTGTACTGGTGGTCAGAGTGGCGTGCATGTGAGCTCAGAGATACCACTTAAACTCAGTTGTGGAATGGAAAAAAAAGCCAGCTGGATGTTGAAGCACTAAATCTACAGTCTAACCAACATACAGGCATGGTTCAGTCACGTGAACTGGCCATGTAATGTTCACCTTCAGAAATAAACAACAACAATTCATGCATATTATCAATTTTAACCCCCTGCCGCCACGTCATGGGGTTAATACAAGTTAATGGAAGGCATGGCAGGTTTACTAGTGTAAAAGAGACATTATTTGTAGATACATTACCCAACAGTGGTTGATTACCTGCCCAAAGGACTGGTCAAGCGCACATACATGGCACAGCCAAACACCTGACAGCATTGGCTGGTGGCTGGTAATGATTCCCTACCCAGTTACAGTCAAAATAGAGGAAAAATTAAATGTAAGTAACGTCAACCTGTCTTTACAGAGATTGTCCTTACAATGATATCACCTAACATCTCTTTTCCAAACAGGCGACCTGTTCGGGGTCTCTCAGCAGACATACATGCCCACAAATAGTTGTAAAGGTCAGCTACTCTTACAGAAACTGAAATGTGATCTGAGCAGGTCAGTGAATGAGGAGCACTGGACCTCAGCACACCTTCTCGGGGACATTAGAGATGCCTAAGGGCAGAAATAAGACAAAAATCCCATCGCACAGACGTCGGCCGAGGACAGTGTCCGGTGGTGGAGAGAGGTGTGAAGCAGGGTGGAGAGAGGTGTGAAGCAGCAGCCAGGGAGGGAGGGAGGGAGGGAGGGAGGGAGGTCATGACTTCAGAGTCTGAGAGGAGTCCAGCTCGGACTGCCGGTGCTACCTGATAATGCCTATCTGCTCCAAACACAGGGAGGACTCTGTTTACTCATGACCCGCGGCCACGGCTCAGTCTGGGTCTGAGTTCACGTTAAGCCCCTTAGAGCCTTAACGTTACCCCGATCCCGTGACAGGCCACCGGGCATCACCGGCTGCAAACAGCACGGATATTAGCACGTTTCACTGAGATATAACGTTACTGCCTGACACACTGACTGACAGCACTGGGCTGCACTGACGTTAAGGGGGGGAGCATGAACTAACAGAGATGAACTCATATAAACACATTCATGTCTGCTAACACTGAGTCTGCTTCTAGCTTCATATTAACACTTCTCAACTGAAACTGAAACTATCGCTAAAGCTATAAAGCTGAAACCTTAACGTTATTTCTAGTTAGCTAAAGTTTGGTGGGGAACTAACAGAAGCGTTGGTCATTATAAATAAGCTCTGGTTATCCAGAAACTAACCCAAACACCTCTGAAACCAGTCTGAGGAGTGTTATCAGCCCAGAGCTCTGGACCCAGTCTGAGGAGTGTTGTTGTTAGCTGCTCTGGCACATCACGGTCACAGCTATGGAGGAGCCGTTTATCACCTGGCAGCTAACGTCAGTTAACTGATGCTAACAGTTACTACAGTAACTAACGTTAACGGACCCATGTCAACAGACAGCAGTAACTAACGTTAACTAGCTAACGGTCACATTACTGCTGCTCTTCCTCCTCTCTGGGTTCCTTACCGGTTGGGTTGAGCTAGATGTTCTGCAGCTGGCTAACGTCAACAGTTAGCTAACGTCAACAGTTAGCTAGGTAGCTAGCTGAATAGTTAAGTTACTGCTAGCAAGCTAATCTAACGCTGAGTCCACAGCGGAGATTTGGATAACAAGCAGCCGTCGTTGACATTAACTAACGTTAGTAAACAGAGTGCTGCTGTGTGCTCGGTGTTTACCATCAGTACCGTTAGCTGCTAGCTGTTAGCTGCTAGCCGCGGCTCAGAGCAGCATAGTAAGCTGGCCAGCAGCTAGCCCTAGCTAACCCTAGGTAGCATTAGCCTGTAGCCCCAGCCCTAGCTAACCCTAGCTAGCATTAGCCTGTAGAGCTAACCCTAGGTAGCATTAGCCTGTAGAGCTAACCCTTGGTAGCATTAGCCTGTAGCCCCAGCCCTAGCTAGCAGTTAGGTAGCATTAGCATGTAGCCTGCAGCCCCAGCCCTAGCAGCTAGGTAGCATTAGCCTGTAGCCCCAGCCCTAGCAGCTAGGTAGCATTAGCCTGTAGCCCCAGCCCTGTCCCGTCCCGTGTTGTTGTTGTTATTATGGGATGGAGGGCGGAACCCGGAGCGGAGGCCTCTGTCAGAACACACCGAGCCGGCGGACTCACCACAGAGCGGAGCGGTGAGAAGGCTGCACACACAGATTCATCCGAAGCCCGCCAAATTACTGAGTAGCGAATAGACATCGATGAAAGAAGCATCATTCATCTCCGAGCCGAGGCCATCTTCACTGCGTCCGTTTCCAGCTCCGAGCCGCCGCCATCACCGCCAAGAATCAGCCCAACGTGCTGCGTGAGGCGGGACGTCATCACGTTTATAGTGACGCTCAGGGAGGGGGAGGGGCTCAGACACACATGCGATAGGATGATGTAAACACTGGCCCGCCCGCGGGCCCGCAAAGAGCTACTAACTGCTTTATAATAATAATAATTATTATTATTATTATTATTATTAATAATAATAATAATAATAATAATAATAATAATACAAATAATAATAATAATAATAATAAGAAAAATAATAACAATAATAATAATAAATAATAATAATAATAATATAATATTAATTATAATAACAATAATAATAATAATATACATTACACATGTGATAGGATCATGTAAACACTGGCCCACCCGTGGGCCCGCAAAGAGCTACTAACTGTTTTATAAAAATAATAATAATTATAGTAATAATAATAATAATAAATAATAATAATAATAAACATTATAATAATAATAATATAATAAACATTATAATAATAATAATAATGATAATAATAATAATAATAATATACATTATGTTTAAATTCATGTAAAAAGTGGCCCGCCCATAGCTCAATATTATAATATAATATAATATAATATAATATAATAATAATAATAATTACAGCCGCAAGCGGCAGTTCGCGGGTTTATGCCCTTTTTTCGCTCAACAGAGGGAAGCACCTGAAATGAAAGCCAGGAGCAGCAGTGATCGAATTTTGGGCTTCACAAAGCAAAACATAGTCATTTCACCGGGTTTAATTCTGTATAAAGAAGGAGTGAGACCAATCATACCCTTGTTTCATTATTACAGTGTATGCAGCCTTTCTGTAGTTGCACACTCAAAGTCTTCCCACTCATATTTCTTTGCATTTTGTGGACGTTTCAACAGGTCAATTAAAATATCCATCAAGTTTGGTGAAGATGGAAGAACTCCCATTGATTTGTGGCGAAATTCGTGATAGGCACATGCAAATCTTTGGACCTGGTGGCGGCCCCTAGTGGTCGATTTGAATGAAACTTTCAGGGAATGTTTCAGGTACTCCTATGAACATATTCTGCAAGTTTCGAGAAGATGGACCCAACAGTTGTGGAGTTAGCTCTATTGATGTGCTAAGCCACGCCCCTTAAAAGTTCATTGGTCAATATCTTAAAAACGACATGAGATATCAACAAGTTTTTGATAACTTTAGATGATCTTGTTCCAATAATGATCCACTGAATGTTTGGTAGCAATCGGACGTAGAGTTTAGGAGGAGATGTCAAAAATGTGTTTTTCAAACTATTCAACAGTGAGGAAAATCTAGGAGGCAGACTTTAGAGGTCCAAGAGGCTTTTTTATAGAACACATTCAGCAGCACAGGTGTGTTAAGTTTCAAGTCAATCGGACTTATTGTGTGAGGGGGTCGGCCTTGAAAATGTTGTAGCGCCACCATCAGGCCAATTGGGATCATATTTTCTGTGAAGCATTATGACATAATTTCCAACTATGGTACCAAGTTTCATGTCTCTAGCTCGTTCCAGCTCACAGCAAATTGAACAAAGGCATAATTTAGCATAAAATGCTAAATAGGCCACGCCCACATGCACCGATCAATATGACACTTCAGATCTTGGTTAATACTTGCCCCCAGAGCATGTGTACCAAATTTGATGAAATTCTGTCCAGCAGATCTTGAGGTACAAGTTTTTGATAGTTTTGGCGCCCCCTATGGGTCAAGCAGAAAATGCTTTGGTACACCTATTCCCAAACACGCACTGAAAGTATCTACCAAGATTTATGATGATTAGACTAATGGTCAATGAATTATGGCTAATTTCCTGATAAACTCCGCCCAGTGAAAAGTTTGTTGATCATTATCTTCAAAACGCAATGAGATATCAGAAAGCTTTTGATAATTTTTGATGGGCTTAATCCAATAATGATTTGCAGCAAATTTGGTACCAATCGGACCTACGGTTTAGGAGGAGATGTCAAAAATGTGTTTTTCAAAAAATCCAAAATGGCGGAAAATCTAGTTAGGCGGACTTTAGTGGTCCCAGAGGCTTTTTTGTAGATCACATGGAGCTGGACATGTGTGTCAAATTTCAAGTCAATCAGACTTATGGTGTGAGGGGCGTGGCCTTTCCAAAATCGCGTTTTTGACCGTTAATTACAGCGCCACCATGTGGCCGATTGGGGTCATTTTTCTTGGGAAGCACATGACCATCATTTCCAGTTATTGTGCCAAGTTTCATGTTTCTAGCTCATTCCAGCTCACGGGAATTTGAGCCGCTAAGGCAGACAACAAATAATAATTACAGCCGCAAGCGGCAGTTCGCGGGTTTATGCCCTTTTTCGCTCAACAGCGGAAGCACCTGAAATCAAAGCCAGGAGCAGCAGTGATCGAATTTTGGGCTTCACAAAGCAAAACATAGTCATTTCACCTGGTTTAATTCTGTATAAAGAAGGAGTGAGACCAATCACACCCTTGTTTCATTATTACAGTGCATGCAGCCTTTCTGTACTTGCACACTCAAAGTCCCGCCAGTCATATTTCTTGGCATTTTGGTGACATTTCAACAGGTCAATTAAAATATCCATCAAGTTTGGTGAAGCTGGGACGAACTCCCATTGATTTGTGACAAAATTCGTGATAGGCCCATGCAAGTCTTTGGACCTGGTGGCGCCTCCTAGTGGTCGATTTGAATGAAACTTTCAGGGTACGTTTCAGGTACTCCTATGAACCAATTTTGCCAGTTTCGAGAAGATGGGCCCAACAGTTATGGAGTTAGCTCTATTGATGTGCCAAGCCACGCCCCTTTAAAGTTCATTGGTCAATATCTTAAAAACGACATGAGATATCAACAAGGTTTTGATAACTTTAGATGATCTTGTTCCAATAATGGTCCACAGAAAGTTTGGTAGCAATCGGACGTAGAGTTTAGGAGCAGATGTCAAAAATGTGTTTTGCAAACTATTCTAAATGGAGGAAAATCTAGTTGGCAGACTTTAGTGGTCCAAGAGGCTTTTTTGTGGAACACATGGAGTTTAACATGTGTATCAAATTTCGAATCAATCGCACTTATGGTGTGAGGGGGCCGGCCTTGAAAAATGTTGTAGCGCCACCATCAGGCCAATTGGGATCATATTTTTTGTGAAGCATTATGACATCATTTCCAGCTAAGGTACCAAGTTTCATGTCTCTAGCTCGTTCCAGCTCACAGCAAATTGAGCCAAGGCATAATTTAGCATAAAATGCTGAATAGGCCACGCCCACATGCACCGATCAATATGACACTTCAGATCTCAGTTAATACTTGCCCCCAGAGCATGTGTACCAAATTTGATGAAATTCTGCCCACCAGATCTTGAGGTACAAGTTTTTGATAGTTTTGGCGTCCCCTATGGGTCGAGTAGAAAATGCTTTGGTAAGTCTTTTCCCAAACACGAATTGAACATATCTACCAAGATTTATCATGATTAGACTAATGGTCAATGAGTTATGGCTAATTTTCTGATAAGCTCCGCCCAGTGAAAAGTTTGTTGATCATTATCTGCAAAACGCAATGAGATATCAAAAAGCTTTTGATAACGTTTGATGGGCTTCATCCAATAATGATTCGCAGCAAATTTGGGACCAATCGGACCTACGGTTTAGGAGGAGATGTCAAAAATGTGTTTTTCAAAAAATTCAAAATGGCGGAAAATCTAGTTAGGCGGACTTTAGTAGTCCAAGAGGCTTTTTTGTAGATCACACGGAGTTGGACATGTGTGTCAAATTTCAAGTCAATTGGACTTACGGTGTGAGGGGCGTGGCCTTTCCAAAATCGCGTGTTTGGGCGTTAATTACAGCGCCACCATGTGGCCGATTAGGGTCATTTTTGTTGGGAAGCAGCTGCACATCATTTCCAGTTATTGTGCCAAGTTTCATGTTTCTAGCTCATTCCAGCTCACGGGAATTTCCGCCGTTTCGGCAGACAACAAATAATAATAATAATAATAATTACAGCCGCAAGCGGCAGTTCGCGGGTTTATGCCCTTTTTCGCTCAACAGCGGAAGCACCTGAAATCAAAGCCACGAGCAGCAGTGATCGGGTTTTGGGCTTCACAAAGCAAAGTCATTTCACCTGGTTTAATTCTGTATAAAGAAGGAGTGAGACCAATCACACCCTTGTTTCATTATTACACTGTATGCAGCCTTTCTGTAGTTGCACACTCAAAGTCCCGCCAGTCATATTTCTTGGCATTTTGTTGACATTTCAACAGGTCAATTAAAATATCCATCAAGTTTGGTGAAGCTTGGACGAACTCCCATTGATTTGTGGCGAAATTCGCGATAGGACCATGCAAATCTTTGGGCCTGGTGGCGCCTCCTAGTGGTCGATTTGAACGAAACTTTCAGGGTACGTTTCAGGTACTCCTATGAACATATTCTGCCAGTTTCGAGAAGATGGGCCTAACAGTTGTGGAATTAGCTGTATTGATGTGCTAAGCCACGCCCCTTTAAAGTTCATTGGTCAATATCTTGAAAACGCAATGAGATATCAACCTCATTTATGCAACTTTAGATGAGCATGGTCCAATGATGTTCCACATAAATTTTGCCAGCAATCGGACCAACGGTTTAGGAGGAGATGTCAAAAATGGGTTTTTCAAATTATTCAAAATGGAGGAAAATTAAGAAGGTGGACTTAAATGGTCCAAGAGGCTTTTTTGTAGAGCACATTCAGCAAGACATGTCTGTCAAATTTTAAATCAATGGGACTTATGGTGTGAGGGGGCTTGGCCTTGAAAATGTTGTAGCGCCACCATGTGGCCAATTTGGATCATATTTTACGTGAAGCATTATGACATCATGTAAAGTTATGGTACCAAGTTTCATGTCTCTAGCTCGTTCCAGCTCACAGCAAATTGAGCAAAGGCATAATTTAGCATAAAATGCTAAATAGGCCACGCCCACATGCACCGATCAATATGACACTTCAGATCTTAGTTAATACTTGCCCCCAGAGCATGTGTACCAAATTTGATGAAATTCTGTCCACCAGATCTTGAGGTACAAGTTTTTGATGTTTTTGGCGCCCCCTATGGGTCGAGCGGTAAATGCTTTGGTATGCCTATTTCCAAACACGTACTGAAGGTATCTACCAAGATTTATGATGATTGGACTAATGGTCTATGAATTATGGCCAATGTCCTGCTAAGCCCCGCCCAGTGAAAAGTTTGTCGGTCAGCAGCTTCAAAACGCAATGAGATATCAACACGCTTTATGCAACTTTAGATCAACCTAGTACAATAATGATCCACAGAAAATTTGGTACCAATCGGACCTACGGTTTAGGAGGAGATGTCAAAAATGTGTTTTTCAAAAAATTCAAGATGGCGGAAAATCTAGTTAGGCGGACTTTAGTGGTCCAAGAGGCTTTTTTGTAGATCACAAGGAGCTTGACATGTGTGTCAAATTTCAAGTCAATCGGACTTACGGTGTGAGGGGCGTGGCCTTTCCAAAATCGCGTGTTTGAGCGTTAATTACAGCGCCACCATATGGCCGATTAATGTCATATTCCTTGAGAAGCATTTGCACATCATTTCCAGTTATTGTGCCAAGTTTCATGTTTTTAGCTCTTTCCAGCTCACGGCAAATTGAGCCGCGGCATAATTCAACAAATAATAATAATTACAGCCGCAAGCGGCAGTTCGCGGGTTTATGCCCTTTTTCGCTCAACAGCGGAAGCACCTGAAATCAAAGCCACGAGCAGCAGTGATCGGGTTTTGGGCTTCACAAAGCATAGTCATTTCACCTGGTTTAATTCTGTATAAAGAAGGAGTGAGACCAATCACACCCTTGTTTCATTATTACACTGTATGCAGCCTTTCTGTAGTTGCACACTCAAAGTCCCGCCAGTCATATTTCTTGGCATTTTGTTGACATTTCAACAGGTCAATTAAAATATCCATCAAGTTTGGTGAAGCTGGGACGAACCCCCATTGATTTGTGGCGAAATTCGCGATAGGCCCATGCAAATCTTTGGGCCTGATGGCGCCTCCTAGTGGTCGATTTGAACGAAACTTTCAGGGTACGTTTCAGGTACTCCTATGAAAGTATTCTGCCAGTTTCGAGAAGATGGGCCTAACAGTTGTGGAATTAGCTCTATTGATGTGCTATGCCACGCCCCTTTAAAGTTCATTGGTCAATATCTTGAAAACGCAATGAGATATCAACCTCATTTATGCAACTTTAGATAAGCATGGTCCAATGATGTTCCACAGAAAATTTGCCAGCAATCGGACCTACGGTTTAGGAGGAGATGTCAAAAATGGGTTTTTCAAATTATTCAAAATGGAGGAAAATCTAGAAGGCGGACTTAAGTGGTCCAAGAGGCTTTTTTGTAGAGCTCATTCAGCAACACATGTCTGTCAAATTTCAAATCAATCGAACTTATGGTGTGAGGGGGCTGGCCTTGAAAAATGTTGTAGCGCCATCGTGTGGCCAATTTGGATCATATTTTACGTGAAGCATTATGACATCATGTACAGTTATGGTAGCAAGTTTCATGTCTCTAGCTCGTTCCAGCTCACAGCAAATTGAGCAAAGGCATAATTTAGCATAAAATGCTAAATAGGCCACGCCCACTTGCACCGATCAATATGACACTTCAGATCTTAGTTAATACTGGCCCCCAGAGCATGTGTACCAAATTTGATAAAATTCTGTCCACCGGATCTTGAGGTACAAGTTTTTGATGTTTTTGGCGCCCCCTATGGGTCGAGCGAGAAATGCTTTGGGACGCCTATTCCCAAACACGTATTGAAGATATCTACCAAGATTTATGATGATTGGAGTAATGGTCAATGAATTATGACAAATTTCCTGCTAAGCCCCGCCCAGTGAAAAGTTTGTTGGTCAACAGCTTCAAAACGCAATGACATATCAACACGCTTTATGCAACTTTAGATGAGCTTCATCCAATAATGATCCACAGAAAATTTGGTAGCAATCGGACCTACGGTTTAGGAGGAGATGTCAAAAATGTGTTTTTCAAAAAATCCAAGATGGCGGAAAATCTAGTTAGGCGCACTTTAGTGGTCCCAGAGGCTTTTTTGTAGATCAGACGGAGCTGGACATGTGTGTCAAATTTCAAGTCAATCGGACTTACGGTTCGAGAGGCGTGGCCTTTCCAAAATCGCGTGTTTGAGCGTTAATTACAGCGCCACCATGTGGCCGATTGCTGTCATATTCCTTGAGAAGAATTTGCACATCATTTCCAGTTATTGGGCCAAGTTTCATGTTTCTATCTCATTCCATCTCATGGGAATATGAGCTCAAAATTAAGACAACAAATAATAATAATAATAATAATAATAATAATAACAAATTCACACAAAAACAATAGGGTTTAGCCCCTTCGGGGCATAAACCCTAATAATTACAGCCGCAAGCGGCAGTTCGCGGGTTTATGCCCTTTTTCGCTCAACAGCGGAAGCACCTGAAATCAAAGCCACGAGCAGCAGTGATCGAATTTTGGGCTTCACAAAGCAAAACATAGTCATTTCACCTGTTTTAATTCTGTATAAAGAAGGAGTGAGACCAATCACACCCTTGTTTCATTATTACAGTGTATGCAGCCTTTGTGTAGTTGCACACTCAAAGTCCCGCCAGTCATATTTCTTGGCATTTTGGTGACATTTCAACAGGTCAATTAAAATATCCATCAAGTTTGGTGAAGCTGGGACGAATTCCCATTGATTTTTGGCGAAATTCGTAATAGGCCCATGCAAATCTTTGGAGCTGGTGGCGCCTCCTAGTGGTCGATTTGAACGAAACTTTCAGGGTACGTTTCAGGTACTCCTATGAACCAATTTTGCCAGTTTCGAGAAGATGGGCCTAACAGTTGTGGAATTAGCTGTATTGATGTGCTAAGCCACGCCCCTTTAAAGTTCATTGGTCAATATCTTAAAAACGACATGAGATATCAACAAGCTTTTGATAACTTTAGATGATCTTCTTCCAGTAATGATCCACAGAATGTTTGGTAGCAATCGGACGTAGAGTTTAGGAGGAGATGTCAAAAATGTGTTTTTCAAACTATTCAACATGGAGGAAAATCTAGGAGGCAGACTTTAGAGGTCCAAGAGGCTTTTTAGTAGAATACATTCAGCAGCACAGGTGTGTTAAGTTTCAAGTCAATCGGACTTATTGTGTGAGGGGGCCGGCCTTGAAAATGTTGTAGCGCCACCATCAGGCCAATTGGGATCATATTTTCTGTGAAGCATTATGACATAATTTCCAACTATGGTACCAAGTTTCATGTCTCTAGCTCGTTCCAGCTCACAGCAAATTGAACAAAGGCATAATTTAGCATAAAATGCTAAATAGGCCATGCCCACATGCACCGATCAATATGACACTTCAGATCTTGGTTAATACTTGCCCCCAGAGCATGTGTACCAAATTTGATGAAATTCTGTCCACCAGATCTTGAGGTACAAGTTTTTGATAGTTTTGGCGCCCCCTAAGGGTCAAGCAGAAAATGCTTTGGTACACCTATTCCCAAACACGCACTGAAAGTATCTACCAAGATTTATGATGATTAGACTAATGGTCAATGAATTATAGCTAATTTCCTGATAAGCTCCGCCCAGTGAAAAGTTTATTGATCATTATCTTCAAAACGCAATGAGATATCAGAAAGCTTTTGATAACTTTTGATGGGCTTAATCCAATAATGATTTGCAGCAAATTTGGTACCAATCGGACCTACGGTTTAGGAGGAGATGTCAAAAATGTGTTTTTCAAAAAATTAAAAATGGCGGAAAATCTAGTTAGGCGGACTTTAGTAGTCCAAGAGGCTTTTTTGTAGATCACACGAAGCTGGACATGTGTGTCAAATTTCAAGTCAATCGGACTTACGGTGTGAGGGGCGTGGCCTTTCCAAAATCGCGTGTTTGAGCGTTAATTACAGCGCCACCATGTGGCCAATTGATGTCATATTCCTTGAGAAGCATTTGCACATCATTTCCAGTTATTGTGCCAAGTTTCATGTTTTTAGCTCATTCCAGCTCACGGCAAATTGAGCCACGGCATAAGTCAAATAATAATAATAATAATAATAATAATAATAAATTCACACAAACTCAATAGGGTTTAGCCCCTTCGGGGCATAAACCCTAATAATAATAAACCGGCACAATTTCAATAGGGTTTAGCCCCTTCGGGGCATAAACCCTAATAATAATAATAATAATAATAATAATAATAATTACAGCCGCAAGCGGCAGTTCGCGGGTTTATGCCCTTTTTCGCTCAACAGAGGGAAGCACCTGAAATGAAAGCCAGGAGCAGCAGTGATCGAATTATGGGCTTCACAAAGCAAAACATAGTCATTTCACCTGGTTTAATTCTGCATAAAGAAGGAGTGAGACCAATCATACCCTTGTTTCATTATTACAGTGTATGCAGCCTTTCTGTAGTTGCACACTCAAAGTCTTGCCACTCATATTTCTTGGCATTTTGTGGATGTTTCAACAGGTGAATTAAAATATCCATCAAGTTTGGTGAAGATGGAAGAACTCCCATTGATTTGTGGCGAAATTCGTGATAGGCGCATGCAAATCTTTGGACCTGGTGGCGGCCCCTAGTGGTCGATTTGAATGAAACTTTCAGGGAATGTTTCAGGTACTCCTATCAACCAATTTTGCCAGTTTCGAGAAGATGGGCCCAACAGTTGTGGAGTTAGCTCTATTGATGTGCCAAGCCACGCCCCTTTAAAGTTCATTGGTCAATATCTTAAAAACGACATGAGATATCAACAAGCTTTTGATAACTTTAGATGATCTTGTTCCAATAATGGTCCACAGAAAGTTTGGTAGCAATCGGACATAGAGTTTAGGAGGAGATGTCAAAAATGTGTTTTTGAAACTATTCAACATGGAGGAAAATCTAGGGGGCAGACTTTAGAGGTCCAAGAGGTTTTTTTGCAGAACACATTCAGCAGCACAGGTGTGTTAAGTTTCAAGTCAATCGGACTTATTGTGTGAGGGGGCCGGCCTTGAAAATGTTGTAGCGCCACCATCAGGCCAATTGGGATCATATTTTCTGTGAAGCATTATGACATAATTTCCAACTATGGTACCAAGTTTCATGTCTCTAGCTCGTTCCAGCTCACAGCAAATTGAACAAAGGCATAATTTAGCATAAAATGCTAAATAGGCCACGCCCACATGCACCGATCAATATGACACTTCAGATCTTGGTTAATACTTGCCCCCAGAGCATGTGCACTAAATTTGATGAAATTCTGTCCACCAGATCTTGAGGTACAAGTTTTTGATAGTTTTGGCGCCCCCAATGGGTCAAGCAGAAAATGCTTTGGTACACCTATTCCCAAACACGCATTGAAGATATCTACCAAGATTTATGATGATTAGACTAATGGTCAATGAATTATGGCTAATTTCCTGATAAGCTCCGCCCAGTGAAAAGTTTGTTGATCATTATCTTCAAAACGCAATGAGATATCAGAAAGCTTTTGATAAATTTTGATGGGCTTAATCCAATAATGATTTGCAGCAAATTTGGTACCAATCGGACCTACGGTTTAGGAGGAGATGTCAAAAATGTGTTTTTCAAAAAATTCAAAATGGCGGAAAATCTAGTTAGGCGGACTTTAGTGGTCCAAGAGGCTTTTTTGTAGATCACACGGAGCTGGATATGTGTGTCAAATTTCAAGTCAATCGGACTTACGGTGCGAGGGGCGTGGCCTTTCCAAAATCGCGTGTTTGAGCGTTAATTACAGCGCCACCATGTGGCCGATTGATGTCATATTTCTTGAGAAGCATTTGCACATCATTTCCAGTTATTGTGCCAAGTTTCATGTTTTTAGCTCATTCCAGCTCACGGCAAATTGAGCCACGGCATAAGTCAAATAATAATAATAATTAAAGCTGCAAGCAGCGATGAACGGGCCCGAGCACCTCTCTGCGCGTCTGGGGTACGCGCGGGACGCCAACCGACGCGGCCAGGCACAATGAAACCGGAACTCTGACGAGCACAATGACGTAGATCACACAATGTAAATTTCATCTGAATCGGATGATGTTTGTCACGTAACGCTGACTTCCTGTTGCCAGTAGGTGGCGCTATGAATATGAGTCAATATTGCCATGTAGATGTCCTCAGATCTGGACTACTATGTGGTATTTCAAGTTTGGGGCAGATTGGAAAAAGTACAGTCGAGTTACAACATTTTGTCTTTCAATGGCGAGTCATGCAAATTCTCCGCCACGCCACGTCAACGTCGTTTCAAAAAACCTCACGATTTGAATAACTTTTCATCACAAAGGTCTTCAGATTGTACTGACCAAATCTGAAGTTGATCGGGTTAGGTCTCTTGGAGCAGTTCGTTAAAGTACAAAGCCTGGAAATGGCCAAAAATATACGAAAAATTCACACAAAAATCAAGATGACCGACTTCCTGTTGGGTTTAGAGCATGGCACCAAGAGACTTTTTTTTAAGTCTATGGGGGATACATGTGCCTACCAAATCTCGAACATCTAGGTCAAACGTACCGCGAGGGCTGCTTTGTTGAAATTTTGTAGGGGGCGCTATTGAGCCCCCTTGCCACACACAAGCACCAAAACCATATCTGTTAACATATTTTAGCGCCGTTAATGAGTGTGCCAAGTTTTGTTTGTTTTTAAGCAATCCTAGCACCTCAAAAGCAACTTCCTGTTTCATGGCGAACAATACGTCGCCACGGCAACGGCATTTCACGAAAATACAAAGCCTTCGCTGTCTGGCATCATGAAGGTCTTACCATTGTTGTGACCAAATTTGAGGTGGATTTGGTTAACCTGCTAACAGTAGTACACCAAAATATGGCGACAGTAACTTCCTGTTGCCACTAGGTGGCGCTATGAGTAATATTGAAAATTAGACTGTAGATGTCTTCAGGCCGGGACGATCATCAAATGTTATTAATTTGGATAAGATCTGACCATCTGGAGTTGAGTTACAGCGGTTTGTTTTTTCATGGCGACTCATCGAAATTCGCCATATCACCACGGTGCCGCCATTTGATGAAAACTCACAATTTTCGAAAGGAAGCATCATCAAGGTCTTAAGGCTTTTCTCACCTAATTTGGTAAAGATGTGATTAATTTCTGAGGAGATGTACATCAACGTGTACAACATGACATTTCCTGTTACCACTAGGTGGCGCTATGACTGAGAGTCAAAATTTGCATGTGGATGTCATCAGACCAGGACCCTTATCATACATGTGACATTTAGAGCAGATTGGAAAAGGTATGCCAAAGTTACAGCAACTTCCTGTTTTTTGGCGAAAGGCGCTTTTTCGCCGCCACGCCACGGTCAGATTGTTCAATGAAAACTCACCAATTGAATAACTTTTCATCCTTAAGGTCTTAAGATGGTCCTGACCAAATTTCAAGTCGATCTGATGAAATCTGGAGGAGAAGTTCGTTAAAGTACACGGCCTATAAAACGCAAAAAATGGGCAAAATCGCATATAAAATCCAATATGGCTGACTTCCTGTTGAGTTTTGGTCATACCTCCAAGAGGCTTTTTTGTGCGTCTCAACATGTTACATCTGTGTGCCAAATTTCATACTTGTAGGTGAAACCGGAGCGAGGGGCTCAAGTTTGCCAATTTTCTAGGGGGCGCTAGCGAGCCATTTTGCAACACCCGAATCCGAGACCCTTAAAATATCAAATTTTTCACAGCTTCTGATAAGTGTGCCAAGTTTCACAACTTTTCCAGCATGGCAAAGGCCTCAAAAAGGCGATTCATTTGAGAGAAAAAGAATAATAATTAAAGCTGCAAGCAGCGATGAACGGGCCCGAGCACCTCTCCGCGCGTCGGGGGTACTGGCGGGACGCCAACTGACGCGTCCGGGCACAATGAAACCGGAACTCTGACGAGCGCAACGACGTCTGCCACAAGACTCTACGACAAACGCAGTTATGAAAGGGGGCATGAGAAATGTCGCATTTCAATTTTTTCACCACTTCCTGTGTCCACTATGTGGCGCTGAAGAACACGGGCTAAAAATGCATTATGTTGCTTTTCATCAAGTGTAGATCACACAATGTAAATTTCATGTGAATCGGATGATGTCTGTCACTTAACGCTGACTTCCTGTTGCCAGTAGGTGGCGCTATGACTATGAGTCAATATTGCCATGTAGATGTCCTCAGATCTGGACTACTATGTGGTATTTCAAGTTTGGGGCAGATTGGAAAAAGTACAGTCGAGTTACAATATTTTGTCTTTCAATGGCGAGTCATGCAAATTCTCCGCCACGCCACGTCAACGTCGTTTCAAAAAACCTCACGATTTGAATAACTTTTCATCACAAAGGTCTTCAGATTGTACTGACCAAATCTGAAGTTGATCGGGTTAGGTCTCTAGGAGCAGTTCGTTAAAGTACAAAGCCTGGAAATAGCCAAAAATATACGAAAAATTCACACAAAAATCAAGATGACCGACTTCCTGTTGGGTTTAGAGCATGGCACCAAGAGACTTTTTTTTAAGTCTACGGGTGATACATGTGCCTACCAAATCTCGAACATCTAGGTGAAACGTACTGCGAGGGCTGCTTTGTTGAAATTTTATAGGGGGCGCTATTGAGCCCCCTTGCCACACACAAGCACCAAAACCATATCTGTTAACATATTTTAGCGCCGTTAATGAGTGTGCCAAGTTTTGTTAGTTTTTAAGCAATCCTAGCAACTCAAAAGCAACTTCCTGTTTCATGGCGAACAATACGTCGCCACGGCAACGGCATTTCACGAAAATACAAAACCTTCGCTGTCTGGCATCATGAAGGACTTACCATTGTTGTGACCAAATTTGAGGTGGATCTGGTTAACCTGCTAACAGTAGTATACCAAAATATGGCGACAGTAACTTCCTGTTGCCACTAGGTGGCGCTATGAGTATGATTGAAAATTAGACTGTAGATGTCTTCAGGCCGGGACGATCATCAAATGTTATTAATTTGGATAAGATCTGACCATCTGGAGTTGAGTTACAGCGGTTTGTTTTTTCATGGCGACTCATCGAAATTCGCCATATCACCACGGTGCCGCCATTTGATGAAAACTCACAATTTTCGAAAGGAAGCATCATCAAGGTCTTAAGGCTTTTCTCACCTAATTTGGTAAAGATGTGATTAATTTCTGAGGAGATGTACATCAACGTGTACAACATGACATTTCCTGTTACCACTAGGTGGCGCTATGACTGAGAGTCAAAATTTGCATGTGGATGTCATCAGGCCAGGACCCTTATCATACATGTGACATTTAGAGCAGATTGGAAAAGGTATGCCAAAGTTACAGCAACTTCCTGTTTTTTGGCGAAAGGCGCTTTTTCGCCGCCACGCCACGGTCAGGTCGTTCAGTGAAAACTCACCAATTGAATAACTTTTCATCCTTAAGGTCTTAAGATGGTCCTGACCAAATTTCAGGTCAATCTGATGAAATCTGGAGGAGGAGTTCGTTAAAGTACACGGCCTATAAAACGCAAAAAATGGGCAAAATTGCATATTAAATCCAATATGGCTGACTTCCTGTTGAATTTTGGTCATACCTCCAAGAGGCTTTTTTGTGCGTCTCCACATTATACATCTGTCTGCCAAATTTCGTACTTGTAGGTAAAACCGGAGAACGGATATCAAGTTTTCCAATTTTCTAGGGGGCGCTAGAGAGCCATTTTGCAAAACCCGAATCTGAGACCCTTAAAATATCAAATTTTTCACCGCGTCTGATAAGTGTGCCAAGTTTAACAACTTTTCCAGCATGGCAAAGGCCTCAAAAAGGCGATTCATTTTTGTGAAAAAGAATAATAATAATTAAAGCTGCAAGCAGCGATGAACGGGCCCGAGCACCTCTACGCGCGTCTGGGGTACGCGCGGGACGCCAACCGACGAGGCCAGGCACAATGAAACCGGAACTCTGACGAGCACAATGACGTAGATCACACATGGTAAATTTCATGTGAATCGGATGATGTTTGTCACGTAACGCCGACTTCCTGTTGCCAGTAGGTGGCGCTATGACTATGAGTCAATATTGCCATGTAGATGTCCTCAGATCTGGACTACTATGTGGCATTTCAAGTTAGGGGCAGATTGGAAAAAGTACAGTCGATTTACAATATTTTGTCTTTCAATGGCGAGTCATGCAAATTCTCCGCCACGCCACGTCAACGTCGTTTCAAAAAACCTCACGATTTGAATAACTTTTCATCACAAAGGTCTTCAGATTGTACTGACCAAATCTGAAGTTGATCGGGTTAAGTCTCTAGGAGGAGTTCGTTAAAGTACAAAGCCTGGAAATAGCCAAAAATATACGAAGAATTCAAACAAAAATCAAGATGGCCGACTTCCTGTTGGGTTTAGAGCATGGCACCAAGAGACTTTTTTTTAAGTCTACGGATGATACATGTGCCTACCAAATCTCAAACATCTAGGTCAAACGTACCGCGAGGGCTGCTTTGTTGAAGTTTTGTAGGGGGCGCTATTGAGCCCCCTTGCCACACACAAGCACAAAAACCATATCTATTAACATATTTTAGCACCGTTAATGAGTGTGCCAAGTTTTGTTTGTTTTTAAGCAATCCTAGCACCTCAAAAGCAACTTCCTGTTTCATGGCGAACAATACGTCGCCACGGCAACGGCATTTCACGAAAATACAAAGCCTTCGCTGTCTGGCATCATGAAGGTCTTACCATTGTTGTGACCAAATTTGAGGTGAATCTGGTTAACCTGCTAACAGTAGTACACCAAAATATGGCGACAGTAACTTCCTGTTGCCAATAGGTGGCGCTATGAGTAATATTGAAAATTAGACTGTAGATGTCTTCAGGCCGGGACGATCATCAAATGTTATTAATTTGGATAAGATCTGACCATCTGGAGTTGAGTTACAGCGGTTTGTTTTTTCATGGCGACTCATCGAAATTCGCCATATCACCACGGTGCCGCCATTTGATGAAAACTCACAATTTTCGAAAGGAAGCATTATCAAGGTCTTAAGGCTTTTCTCACCTAATTTGGTAAAGATGTGATTAATTTCTGAGGAGATATACATCAACGTGTACAACATGACATTTCCTGTTACCACTAGGAGGCGCTATGACTGAGAGTCAAAATTTGCATGTGGATGTCATCAGACCAGGACCCTTATCATACATGTGACATTTAGAGCAGATTGGAAAAGGTATGCCAAAGTTACAGCAACTTCCTGTTTTTGGGCGAAAGGCGCTTTTTCGCCGCCACGCCACGGTCAGGTCGTTCAGTGAAAACTCACCATTTGAATAACTTTTCATCCTTAAGGTCTTAAGATGGTCCTGACCAAATTTCAGGTCAATCTGATGAAATCTGGAGGAAGAGTTCGTTAAAGTACACGGCCTATAAAACGCAAAAAATGGGCAAAATCGCATATAAAATCCAATATGGCTGACTTCCTGTTGAGTTTTGGCCATACCTCCAAGAGGCTTTTTTGTGCGTCTCAACATGTTACATCTGTGTGCCAAATTTCATACTTGTAGGTGAAACCGGAGCGAGGGGCTCAAGTTGCCAATTTTCTAGGGGGCGCTAGCGAGCCATTTTGCAACACCCGAATCCGAGACCCTTAAAATATCAAATTTTTCACCGAGTCTGACAAGTCTGCCAAATTTAACAACTTTTCGAGTATGGCAAAGGCCTCAAAAACGCGATTCATTTGAGAGAAAAATAATAATAATAATAATAATAAACGCTACAGTTTCAATAGGGTCCTCGGACCCGACTTCGTCGGTGCTCGGGCCCTAATTAAAGCTGCAAGCAGCGATGAACGGGCCCGAGCACCTCTACGCGCGTCTGGGCTACGGGCGGGACGCCAACCGACGCGGCCGGGCACAATGAAACCGGAACTCTGACGGGCACAATGACGTAGATCACACAATGTAAATTTCATGTGAATCGGATGATGTTTGTCACGTAACGCTGACTTCCTGTTGCCAGTAGGTGGCGCTATGACTATGAGTCAATATTGCCATGTAGATGTCCTCAGATCTGGACTACTATGTGGTATTTCAAGTTTGGGGCAGATTGGAAAAAGTACAGTCGAGTTACAACATTTTGTCTGTCAATGGCGAGTCATGCAAACTCTCCGCCACGCCACGTCAACGTCGTTTCAAAAAACCTCACGATTTGAATAACTTTTCATCAAAAAGGTCTTCAGATTGTACTGACCAAATCTGAAGTTGATCGGGTTAGGTCTCTAGGAGCAGTTCGTTAAAGTACAAAGCCTGGAAATGGCCAAAAATATACGAAATATTCACACAAAAATCAAGATGGCCGACTTCCTGTTGGGTTTAGAGCATGGCACCAAGAGACTTTTTGTTAAGTCTACGGGTGATACATGTGCCTACCAAATCTCGAACATCTAGGTGAAACGTACCGCGAGGGCTGCTTTGTTGAAATTTTGTAGGGGGCGCTATTGAGCCCCCTTGCCACACACAAGCACAAAAACCATATCTGTTAACATATTTTAGCGCTGTTAATGAATGTGCCAAGTTTCGTTTGTTTTTAAGCAATCCTAGCACCTCAAAAGCAACTTCCTGTTTCATGGCGAACAATACGTCGCCACGGCAACGGCATTTCACGAAAATACAAAACCTTCGCTGTCTGGTATCATGAAGGTCTTACCATTGTTGTGACCAAATTTGAGATGGATCTGGTTAACCTGCTAGCAGTAGTATACCAAAATATGGCGACAGTAACTTCCTGTTGCCACTAGGTGGCGCTATGAGTATCATTAAAAATTAGACTGTAGGTGTCTTCAAGCCGGGACTCTCATCAAATGTTATTAATATGGATAAGATCTGACCATCTTGAGTTGAGTTACAGCGGTTTGTTTTTTCATGGCGACTCATCGAAATTCGCCATATCACCACGGCGCCGCCATTTGATGAAATCTCACAATTTTCGAAAGGAAGCATCAACAAGGTCTTAAGGCTTTTCTCACCTAATTTGGTAAAGATGTGATTAATTTCTGAGGAGAGGTACATCAACGTGTACAACATGACATTTCCTGTTATCACTAGGTGGCGCTATGACTGAGAGTCACAATTTGCATGTGGATGTCATCAAGCCAGGACCCTTATCATACATGTGAAATTTAGAGGAGATTGGAAAATGTATGCCAAAGTTACAGCAACTTCCTGTTTTTTGGCGAAAGGCGCTTTTTCGCCGCCACGCCACGGTCAGATTGTTCAGTGAAAACTCACCTATTGAATAACTTTTCATCCTTAAGGTCTTAAGATGGTCTTGACCAAATTTCAAGTCGATCTGATGAAATATGCAGGAGGAGTTCGTTAAAGTACACGGCCTATAAAACGCAAAAAATGGGCAAAATAGCATATTAAATCCAATATGGCTGACTTCCTGTTGAGTTTTGGCCATACCTCCGAGAGGCTTTTTTGTGCGTCTCAACATGTTACATCTGTCTGCAAAATTTCATACATGTAGGTGAAACCGGAGGGAGGGGCTCAATTTTTCCAATTTTCTAGGGGGCGCTAGTGAGCCATTTTGCAACACCCGAATCCGAGACCCTTAAAATATCAAATTTTTCACCGCCTCTGACAAGTGTGCCAAGTTTAACAACTTTTCCAGCATGGCAAGGGCCTCAAAAACGCGATTCATTTGAGAGAAAAATAATAATAATAATAATAAACATTACAGTTTCAATAGGGTCCTCGGACCTGACTTCGTCGGTGCTCGGGCCCTAATAATTCCTTCAGTTTCAATAGGGCCTTCGCTGGCCCGACTTCGTCGGTGCTCGGGCCCTAATTAAAGCTGCAAGCAGCGATGAACGGGCCCGAGCACCTCTCTGCGCGTCGGGGGTACTGGCTGGACGCCGACTGACGCGGCCGGGCACAAGGAAACCGGAACTCCGACGAGCTCAACGACGTCTGCCACAAAACTCTACGACAAACTGAGTTATGAAAGAGGGCGGGGTTAATGTGTAGGGGGCGGGGATCACCTTCACCAACTTATCAGGCACTTTCTGCTGAGAGATATGACACCTCTCACAAGATTCTACGATAAATGCTTCATTAGTTAGTCAAGGGGGCGGGGCTTATGTGTAGGGGGCGGGGTTAACCATCACCAACTTATCAGGCACTCTCTGCTGAGTTCAATGACACCTCCAACAAGAGTCTAGCACAAATGGTTCCTGAGTTATGAAAGGGGGTGGGGATAATGTTTTGGGGGCGGGACTAACCATACCAACTTAACAGGCACTCTCTGCTGAGTGATATGACACCTCCCACAAGAATCTACGACAAACGGTTCATGAGTTATGAAAAGGGGCGTGGCTTAAGTTTAGGGGGCGGGGTAATCCTTTACCAATTTAACAGGCGCTCTCTGCTGAGTGATATGACACCTCCCACAAGACTCTACAACAAATGGTTCATGAGTTATGAAAAGGGGCGTGGCTTATTTGTAGGGGGCGGGGTTAACCTTCACCAACTTATCTGGCTCTCTCTACTGAGCTATATGACACCTCTCACAAGAGTCTACGACAAACGGGTAATTAGTTAGTCAAGGGGGCGGAGCTTATGTGTAGGGGGCGGGGTTAACCTCCACCAACTTATCAGGCACTCTCTGCTGAGTGATATGACATCTCCCACAAGACTCTACGACAAACGGTTCATGACTTGTGAAAGGGGGCGGGGCTAACGTATTGGGGCGGGGCCATGAGTCAATATGGACGTGTATATTTCTTCAGGACTGGACCCTCATCATGCCTGACAAATTTGGGGCAGATCGGATTATGTACAGTGTAGTTACAATAACTTCCTGTTTCATGGCGAATAGCCCAAAATGGCCGCCACGCCACGGTCAGGTCGTTCAGTGAAAACTCACCATTTTGATAACTTTTCATCCTTAAGGTCTTAAGATGGTCCTGACCAAATATCAAGTCGATCGGATTTTATTTGTAGGAGGAGTTCGTTAAAGTACGCGACCTATAAAACGCTAAAAATGGGCGAAAATCGCATATTATATTCAAAATGGCTGACTTCCTGTTGAATTTTGGGCATACCTCCCAGAGGCTTTTTTGTGCGTCTCCACATGATACATCTGTCTGCCAAATTTCATACTTGTAGGTAAAACCGGAGAACGGATATCCATTTTTCCAATTTTCTAGGGGGCGCTAGCGAGCCATTTTGCAAAACCCGAATCTGAGACCCTTAAAATATCAAATTTTTCACCACGTCTGATAAGTGTGCCAAGTTTAACAACTTTTCCAGCATGGCAAGGGCCTCAAAAAGGCGATTCATTTTTGTGAAAAAGAAAAATAATAATAATTCCTTCAGTTTCAATAGGGCCTTCGCTGGCCCGACGTTGTCGGTGCTCGGGCCCTAATAAGAATTCCTTCAGTTTCAATAGGGCCTTCGCTGGCCCGACGTTGTCGGTGCTCGGGCCCTAATAATAATAATAATAATTAAAGCTGCAAGCAGCGATGAACGGGCCCGAGCACCTCTCCGCGCGTCGGGGGTACTGGCGGGACGCCGACTGACGCGGCCGGGCACAAGGAAACCGGAACTCCGACGAGCTCAACGACGTCTGCCACAAGACTCTATGACAAACGGAGTTATGAAAGAGGGCGGGGCTAATGTGTAGTGGGCGGGGTTAACCTTCACCAACTTATCAGGCACTCTCTGCTGAGTGATATGACACCTCTCACAAGAGCCTACGACAAACGCTTCATTAGTTAGTCAAGGGGGCGGAGCTTATGTGTAGGGGGCGGGATTAACCTTCACCAACTTATCAGGAACTTTCTGCTGAGTGATATGACACCTCTCACAAGAGCCTACGACAAACGCTTCATTAGTTAGTCAAGGGGGCGGGGCTTATGTGTAGGGGGCGGGGTTAACCTTCACCAACTAATCAGGCACTCTCTGCTGAGTGATATGACACCTCTCACAAGAGCCTACGACAAACGCTTCATTAGTTAGTCAAGGGGGCGGGGCTTGTGTGTAGGGGGTGGTGTTAACCTCACCAACTAATCAGGCACTCTCTGCTGAGTGATATCACACCTCTCACAAGAGCCTACGACAAACGCTTCATTAGTTAGTCAAGGGGGCGGGGCTTATGTGTAGGGGGCGGGGTTAACCTTCACCAACTAATCAGGCACTCTCTGCTGAGTGATATGACACCTCTCACAAGAGCCTACGACAAACGCTTCATTAGTTAGTCAAGGGGGCGGAGCTTATGTGTAGGGGGCGGGATTAACCTTCACCAACTTATCAGGAACTTTCTGCTGAGTGATATGACACCTCTCACAAGAGTCTACGACCAACGCTTCATTAGTTAGTCATGGGGGCGGGGCTTATGTGTAGGGGGCGGTGTTAACCTTCACCAACTTATCAGGCACTCTCTGCTGAGTGATATGACACCTCCCACAAGACTCTACGACAATCGGTTCATGACTTATGAAAGGGGGCGTGGCTAACGTAATGGGGCGGGGCCATGAGTCAATATGGACATGTATATGTCTTCAGAACTGGACCCTCATCATGCCTGAGAAATTTGGGGCAGATCGGATTATGTACAGTGTAGTTCCAACAACTTCCTGTTTCATGGCGAATGGCTCAAAATGGCCGCCACGCCACGGTCAGGTCGTTCAGTGAAAACTCACCATTTTGATAACTTTTCATCCTTAAGGTCTTAATATGGTCCTGACGAAATATCAAGTCGATCGGATTAAATTTGTAGGAGGAGTTCGTTAAAGTACGAGACCTATAAAACGCTAAAAATGGGCGAAAATCGTATATTATATTCAAAATGGCTGACTTCCTGTTGAATTTTGGGCATACCTACCAGAGGCTTTTTTGTGCGTCTCCACATGATACATCTGTCTGCCAAATTTCATACTTGTAGGTAAAACCGGAGAACGGATATCAAGTTTTCCAATTTTCTAGGGGGCGCTAGAGAGGCATTTTGCAAAATCCGAATCTGAGACCCTTAAAATATCAAATTTTTCACCGCTTCTGATAAGTGTGCCAAGTTTCACAACTTTTCCAGCATGGCAAGGGCGTCAAAAAGGCGATTCATCTGAGAGAAAAAGAATAATAATTAAAGCTGCAAGCAGCGATGAACGGGCCCGAGCACCTCTCCGCGCGTCGGGGGTACTGGCGGGACGCCGACTGACGCGGCCGGGCACAATGAAATTGGAACTCCGACGAGCGCAACGACGTCTGCCACAAGACTCTACGACAAACGGTGTTATGAAAAGGGGCGGGGCTAATGTGTAGGGGGCGGGGTTAACCTTCACCAACTAATCAGGAACTTTCTGCTGAGTAATATGACACCTCTCACAAGAGCCTACGACAAACGCTTCATTAGTTAGTCAAGGGGGCGGGGCTTGTGTGTAGGGGGCGGGGTTAACCTTCACCAACTAATCAGGCACTCTCTGCTGAGTGATATGACACCTCTCACAAGAGCCTACGACAAACGCTTCATTAGTTAGTCAAGGGGGCGGGGCTTTTGTGTAGGGGGCGGGGTTAACCTTCACCAACTAATCAGGCACTCTCTGCTGAGTGATATGACACCTCTCACAAGAGCCTACGACAAACGCTTCATTAGTTAGTCAAGGGGGCGGGGCTTATGTGTAGGGGGCGGGGTTAACCTTCACCAACTAATCAGGCACTCTCTGCTGAGTGATATGACACCTCTCACAAGAGCCTACGACAAACGCTTCATTTGTTAGTAAAGGGGGCGGAGCTTATGTGTAGGGGGCGGGATTAACCTTCACCAACTTATCAGGAACTTTCTGCTGAGTGATATGACACCTCTCACAAGAGTCTACGACAAACGCTTCATTAGTTAGTCAAGGGGGCGGGGCTTATGTGTAGGGGGCGGGGTTAACCTTCACCAACTTATCAGGCACTCTCTGCTGAGTGATATGACACCTCCCACAAGACTCTACGACAATCGGTTCATGACTTATGAAAGTGGGCGGGGCTAACGTATTGGGGCGGGGCCATGAGTCAATATGGACATGTATATGTCTTCAGGACTGGACCCTCATCATGTCTGAGAAATTTGGGGCAGATCGGATTATGTACAGTGTAGTTACAACAACTTCCTGTTTCATGGCGAATGGTCCAAAATGGCCGCCACGCCACGGTCAGGTCGTTCAGTGAAAACTCACCATTTTGATAACTTTTCATCCTTAAGGTCTTAAGATGGTCCTGACCAAATTACAAGTCGATCCGATGAAGTCTGTCGGAGGAGTTCGTTAAAGTACACGGCCTATAAAACGCCAAAAACGGGCAAAAATGGGCGAAATTCGCACATCAAATTCAAAATGGCTGACTTCCTGTTGAGTTTTTGGCATACCTTCAAGAGGCGTTTTTGTTCGTCTCCACATGTTACATCTCTCCGCCAAATTTCATACATGTAGGTGAAACCGGAGGGAGGGGCTCAACTTTTCCAATTTTCTAGGGGGCGCTAGCGAGCCATTTCTCAACACCCGAATCCGAAAACCTTAAAATATCAAATTTTTCACCGAGTCTGACAAGTCTGCCAAGTTTAACAACTTTTCCAGCATGGCAAGGGCCTCAAAAAGGCGATTCATTTGAGAGAAGAAAAAGAAAAAGAATAATAATAATTAAAGCTGCAAGCAGCGATGAACGGGCCCGAGCACCTCTACGCGCGTCTGGGCTACGGGCGGGACGCCAACCGACGCGGCCGGGCACAATGAAACCGGAACTCTGACGGGCACAATGACGTAGATCACACAATGTAAATTTCATGTGAATCGGATGATGTTTGTCACGTAACGCTGACTTCCTGTTGCCAGTAGGTGGCGCTATGACTATGAGTCAATATTGCCATGTAGATGTCCTCAGATCTGGACTA
This sequence comes from Sebastolobus alascanus, assembly GCA_916701645.2. Classification (NCBI taxonomy): domain Eukaryota; kingdom Metazoa; phylum Chordata; class Actinopteri; order Perciformes; family Sebastidae; genus Sebastolobus; species Sebastolobus alascanus. The sequence continues at coordinate 413,104 of CAKAOJ020000414.1, read as the reverse complement.
CTATGTGGTATTTCAAGTTTGGGGCAGATTGGAAAAAGTACAGTCGAGTTACAACATTTTGTCTGTCAATGGCGAGTCATGCAAACTCTCCGCCACGCCACGTCAACGTCGTTTCAAAAAACCTCACGATTTGAATAACTTTTCATCAAAAAGGTCTTCAGATTGTACTGACCAAATCTGAAGTTGATCGGGTTAGGTCTCTAGGAGCAGTTCGTTAAAGTACAAAGCCTGGAAATGGCCAAAAATATACGAAATATTCACACAAAAATCAAGATGGCCGACTTCCTGTTGGGTTTAGAGCATGGCACCAAGAGACTTTTTGTTAAGTCTACGGGTGATACATGTGCCTACCAAATCTCGAACATCTAGGTGAAACGTACCGCGAGGGCTGCTTTGTTGAAATTTTGTAGGGGGCGCTATTGAGCCCCCTTGCCACACACAAGCACAAAAACCATATCTGTTAACATATTTTAGCGCTGTTAATGAATGTGCCAAGTTTCGTTTGTTTTTAAGCAATCCTAGCACCTCAAAAGCAACTTCCTGTTTCATGGCGAACAATACGTCGCCACGGCAACGGCATTTCACGAAAATACAAAACCTTCGCTGTCTGGTATCATGAAGGTCTTACCATTGTTGTGACCAAATTTGAGATGGATCTGGTTAACCTGCTAGCAGTAGTATACCAAAATATGGCGACAGTAACTTCCTGTTGCCACTAGGTGGCGCTATGAGTATCATTAAAAATTAGACTGTAGGTGTCTTCAAGCCGGGACTCTCATCAAATGTTATTAATATGGATAAGATCTGACCATCTTGAGTTGAGTTACAGCGGTTTGTTTTTTCATGGCGACTCATCGAAATTCGCCATATCACCACGGCGCCGCCATTTGATGAAATCTCACAATTTTCGAAAGGAAGCATCAACAAGGTCTTAAGGCTTTTCTCACCTAATTTGGTAAAGATGTGATTAATTTCTGAGGAGAGGTACATCAACGTGTACAACATGACATTTCCTGTTATCACTAGGTGGCGCTATGACTGAGAGTCACAATTTGCATGTGGATGTCATCAAGCCAGGACCCTTATCATACATGTGAAATTTAGAGGAGATTGGAAAATGTATGCCAAAGTTACAGCAACTTCCTGTTTTTTGGCGAAAGGCGCTTTTTCGCCGCCACGCCACGGTCAGATTGTTCAGTGAAAACTCACCTATTGAATAACTTTTCATCCTTAAGGTCTTAAGATGGTCTTGACCAAATTTCAAGTCGATCTGATGAAATATGGAGGAGGAGTTCGTTAAAGTACACGGCCTATAAAACGCAAAAAATGGGCAAAATAGCATATTAAATCCAATATGGCTGACTTCCTGTTGAGTTTTGGCCATACCTCCGAGAGGCTTTTTTGTGCGTCTCAACATGTTACATCTGTCTGCAAAATTTCATACATGTAGGTGAAACCGGAGGGAGGGGCTCAATTTTTCCAATTTTCTAGGGGGCGCTAGTGAGCCATTTTGCAACACCCGAATCCGAGACCCTTAAAATATCAAATTTTTCACCGCCTCTGACAAGTGTGCCAAGTTTAACAACTTTTCCAGCATGGCAAGGGCCTCAAAAACGCGATTCATTTGAGAGAAAAATAATAATAATAATAATAAACATTACAGTTTCAATAGGGTCCTCGGACCTGACTTCGTCGGTGCTCGGGCCCTAATTAAAGCTGCAAGCAGCGATGAACGGGCCCGAGCACCTCTCCGCGCGTCGGGGGTACTGGCGGGACGCCGACTTACGCGGCCGGGAACAATGAAACCGGAACTCTGACGAGCGCAACGACGTCTGCCGCAAGACTCTACGACAAACGGAGTTATGAAAAGGTGCGGGGCTAATGTTTAGGGGGCGGGGATCAACTTCACCAACTTAACAGGCACTCTCTGCTGAGTGATATGACACCTCCCACAAGAGTCTACGACAAACGGTTCATTAGTTAGTCAAGGGGGCGGGGCTTGTGTGTAGGGGGCGTGGTTAACCTTCACCGACTTATCAGGCACTCTCTGCTGAGTGATATGACACCTCTCACAGGAGTCTACGACAAACGCTTCATTAGATAGTCAAGGGGGCGGGGCTTATGTGTAGGGGGCGTGGTTAACCTACACCAACTTATCAGGCACTCTCTGCTGAGTGATATGACACCTCTCACAAGAGTCTACGACAAACGCTTCATTAGTTAGTCATGGGGGCGGGGCTTGTGTGTAGGGGGCGGGGTTAACCTACACCAACTTATCAGGCACTCTCTGCTGAGTGATATGACACCTCTCACAAGAGTCTACGACAAACGCTTCATTAGTTAGTCATGGGGGCGGGGCTTGTGTGTAGGGGGCGGGGTTAACCTACACCAACTTATCAGGCACTCTCTGCTGAGTGATATGACACCTCCCACAAGAGTCTACGACAAACGGTTCATTAGTTAGTCAAGGGGGCGGGGCCTATGTGTAGGGGGCGGAGTTAACCTTCACCAACTTATCAGGCACTCAATGCTGAGTGATATGACACCTCCCACAAGACTCTACGACAATTGGTTCATGACTTCTGAAAGGGGGCGGGGCTAACGTATTGGGGCGGGGCCATGAGTCAATATGGACATGTATATGTCTTCAGGACTGGACCCTCATCATGTCTGAGAAATTTGGGGCAGATCGGATTATGTACAGTGTAGTTACAACAACTTCCTGTTTCATGGCGAATGGTCCAAAATGGCCGCCACGCCACGGTCAGGTCGTTCAGTGAAAACTCACCATTTTGATAACTTTTCATCCTTAAGGTCTTAAGATGGTCCTGACCAAATTACAAGTCGATCCGATGAAGTCTGTCGGAGGAGTTCGTTAAAGTACACGGCCTATAAAACGCCAAAAACGGGCAAAAATGGGCGAAATTCGCACATCAAATTCAAAATGGCTGACTTCCTGTTGAGTTTTTGGCATACCTTCAAGAGGCGTTTTTGTTCGTCTCCACATGTTACATCTCTCCGCCAAATTTCATACATGTAGGTGAAACCGGAGGGAGGGGCTCCACTTTTCCAATTTTCTAGGGGGCGCTAGCGAGCCATTTCTCAACACCCGAATCCGAAACCCTTAAAATATCAAATTTTTCACCGAGTCTGACAAGTCTGCCAAGTTTAACAACTTTTCCAGCATGGCAAGGGCCTCAAAAAGGCGATTCATTTGAGAGAAGAAAAAGAAAAAGAATAATAATAATAATAATAATTCCTTCAGTTTCAATAGGGCCTTCGCTGGCCCGACGTTGTCGGTGCTCGGGCCCTAATAATAATAATTCCTTCAGTTTCAATAGGGCCTTCGCTGGCCCGACGTTGTCGGTGCTCGGGCCCTAATAATAATTAAAGCTGCAAGCAGCGATGAACGGGCCCGAGCACCTTCACGCACGTCGTGGGTACTGGCGGGACCCCGTCGACAAACCCGTACATTTCAGTGACCATCGGACACTGCACGCACAAGTTAGACGTTATTTCCTGCGTGGATTGAGTGGCACAGGAAATGTTGTATTGCAAGTTTTTCACCACTTCCTGTGTCCACTATGTGGCGCTAGAGAACAAGAGCTAAAAATTCATTATGTTGCTTTTTATTAAGTGTGGATCACACAATGTAAATTTCATGTGAATCGGATGATGTCTGTCACGTAACGCTGACTTCCTGTTGCCAGTAGGTGGCACTATGACTATGAGTCAATATTAACATGTAGATGTCCTCAGGTCCGGACTACTATTTGGTAGGTCAAGTTTGGGGCAGATTGGACCAAATACAGTCGAGTTACAACATTTTGTCTTTCAATGGCGAGTCATGCAAATTCTCCGCCACGCCACGACAACGTCGTTTCAAAAAACCTCACGATTTGAATAACTTTTCATCACAAAGGTCTTCAGATTGTACTGACCAAATCTGAAGTTGATCGGGTTAAGTCTGTAGGAGGAGTTCGTTAAAGTACAAAGCCTGGAAATGGCCAAAAATATACGAAAAATTCACACAAAAATCAAGATGGCCGACTTCCTGTTGGGTTTAGAGCTCGGCACAAAAAGACTTTTTTTTAAGTCTACGAGTGATACATGTGCCTACCAAATCTCGATCATCTAGGCCAAACGTACCGCGAGGGCTGCTTTGTTGAAATTTTGTAGGGGGCGCTATTGAGCCCCCTTGCCACACACAAGCACAAAAAACATATTTGTTAACATATTTTATCGCCGTTAATGAGTGTGCCAAGTTTCGTTTGTTTTTAAGCAATCCCAGCACCTCAAAAGCAACTTCCTGTTTCATGGCTAAGAATACGTCGCCACGGCAACGGCATTTCACGAAAATTCAAAACCTTCGCTGTCTGGTATCATGAAGGTCTTACCATTAATGTGACCAAATTTGAGGTTTATCTGGTTAACCTGCTAAGAGTAGTACACCAAAATATCGCGACAGTTACGTCCTGCTGCCACCAGGTGGCGCTATGAGTATGATTGAAAATTAGACTGTAGATATCTTCAAGCCGGGACACTCATCAAATGTTATTAATTTGGATAAGATCTGACCATCTGGAGTCGAGTTACAGCGGTTTGTTTGTTCATGGCGACTCATCGAAATTCGCCATACCACCACGCCGCCGCCATTTGATGAAAACTCACAATTTTCGAAAGGAAGCATCATCAAGGTCTTAAGGCTTTTCTCACCTAATTTGAGATAGATGTGATTAATTTCTGAGGCAGAGTACATCAACGTGTACAACATGACATTTCCTGTTACCACTAGGGGGCGCTATGACTGCGAGCCAAAATTTGCATGTTGCGGTCATCAGGCAAGGACCCTTATCATACATGTGAAATTTAGAGCAGATTGGAAAATGTATGCCAAAGTTATAACAACTTCCTGTTTTTTGGCGAAAGGCGCTTTTTCGCCGCCACGCCACGGTCAGATCGTTCAGTGAAAACTCACCATTTGAATAACTTTTCATCGTTAAGGTCTTAAGATGGTCCTGACCAAATTTCAAGTCGATCTGATGTAATCTGCAGGAGGAGTTCGTTAAAGTACACGGCCTATAAAACGCAAAAAATGGGCGAAAATCACATATTAAATCCAATATGGCTGACTTCCTGTTGAATTTTGGGCATACCTCCAAGAGGCTTTTTTGTGCGTCTCCACATGATACATCTGTCTGCCAAATTTCATACTTGTAGGTAAAACCGGAGAACGGATATCAATTTTTCCAATTTTCTAGGGGGCGCTAGAGAGCCATTTTGCAAAACCCGAATCTGAGACCCTTAAAATATCAAATTTTTCACCGCGTCTGATAAGTGTGCCAAGTTTAACAACTTTTCCAGCATGGCAAAGGCCTCAAAAACGCGATTCATTTGAGAGAAAAAGAAAAAGAAAAAGAAAAAGAAACACTACAGTTTCAATAGGGTCCTCGGACCCGACTTCGTCGGTGCTCGGGCCCTAATAATAATTAACGGGCCCGAGCACCTCTCCGTGCGTCTGGGGTACGCGCGGGCCGCCAACCGACGCGGCCAGGCACAATGAAACCGGAACTCTGACGAGCACAATGACGTAGATCACACAATGTAAATTTCATCTGAATCGGATGATGTTTGTCACGTAACGCTGACTTCCTGTTGCCAGTAGGTGGCGCTATGAGTATGAGTCAATATTGCCATGTAGATGTCCTCAGATCTGGACTACTATGTGGTATTTCAAGTTTGGGGCAGATTGGAAAAAGTACAGTCGAGTTACAACATTTTGTCTTTCAATGGCGAGTCATGCAAATTCTTCGCCACGCCACGTCAACGTCGTTTCAAAAAACCTCACGATTTGAATAACTTTTCATCACAAAGGTCTTCAGATTGTACTGACAAACTCTGAAGTTGATCGGGTTAAGTCTGTAAGAGGAGTTCGTAAAAATACAAAGCCTGGAAATAGCCAAAAATATACGAAAAATTCACACAAAAATCAAGATGGCCGACTTCCTGTTGGGTTTAGAGCATGGCACCAAGAGACTTTTTTTTAAGTCTACGGGTGATACATGTGCCTACCAAATCTCGAACATCTAGGTCAAACGTACCGCGAGGGCTGCTTTGTTGAAATTTTGTAGGGGGCGCTATTGAGCCCCCTTGCCACACACAAGCACCAAAACCATATCTGTTAACATATTTTAGCGCCGTTAATGAGTGTGCCAAGTTTTGTTTGTTTTTAAGCAATCCTAGCACCTCAAAAGCAACTTCCTGTTTCATGGCGAACAATACGTCGCCACGGCAACGGCATTTCACGAAAATACAAAACCTTCGCTGTCTGGCATCATGAAGGTCTTACCATTGTTGTGACCAAATTTGAGGTGGATCTGGTTAACCTGCTAACAGTAGTACACCAAAATATGGCGACAGTAACTTCCTGTTGCCACTAGGTGGCGCTATGAGTATGATTGAAAATTAGACTGTAGATGTCTTCAGGCCGGGACGATCATCAAATGTTATTAATTTGTATAAGATCTGACCATCTGGAGTTGAGTTACAGCGGTTTGTTTTTTCATGGCGACTCATCGAAATTCGCCATATCACCACGGTGCCGCCATTTGATGAAAACTCACAATTTTCGAAAGGAAGCATCATCAAGGTCTTAAGGCTTTTCTCACCTAATTTGGTAAAGATGTGATTAATTTCTGAGGAGATGTACATCAACGTGTACAACATGACATTTCCTGTTACCACTAGGTGGCGCTATGACTGAGAGTCAAAATTTGCATGTGGATGTCATCAGGCCAGGACCCTTATCATACATGTGACATTTAGAGCAGATTGGAAAAGGTATGCCAAAGTTACATCAACTTCCTGTTTTTTGGCGAAAGGCGCTTTTTCGCCGCCACGCCACGGTCAGATTGTTCAATGAAAACTCACCAATTGAATAACTTTTCATCCTTAAGGTCTTAAGATGGTCCTGACCAAATATCAAGTCGATCGGATTAAATTTGTAGGAGGAGTTCGTTAAAGTACGAGACCTATAAAACGCTAAAAATGGGCGAAAATCGTATATTATATTCAAAATGGCTGACTTCCTGTTGAATTTTGGGCCTACCTACCGGAGGCTTTTTTGTGCGTCTCCACATGATACATCTGTCTGCCAAATTTCATACTTGTAGGTAAAACCGGAGAACCGATATCAAGTTTTCCAATTTTCTAGGGGGCGCTAGAGAGCCATTTTGCAAAATCCGAATCTGAGACCCTTAAAATATCAAATTTTTCACCGCTTCTGATAAGTGTGCCAAGTTTCACAACTTTTCCAGCATGGCAAGGGCCTCAAAAAGGCGATTCATTTGAGAGAAAAAGAATAATAATAAGAATTCCTTCAGTTTCAATAGGGCCTTCGCTGGCCCGACGTTGTCGGTGCTCGGGCCCTAATTAAAGCTGCAAGCAGCGATGAACGGGCCCGAGCACCTCTCCGCGCGTCGGGGGTACTGGCGGGACGCCGACTGACGCGGCCGGGCACAAGGAAACCGGAACTCCAACGAGCTCAACGACGTCTGCCACAAGACTCTATAACAAACGGAGTTATGAAAGAGGGTGGGGCTAATGTGTAGGGGGCGGGGATCACCTTCAACAACTTAACAGGCACTGTCTGCTGAGTGATATGACACCTCTCACAAGAGTCTACGACAAACGCTTCATTAGTTAGTCAAGGGGGCGGGGCTTATGTGTAGGGGGCTGGGAGAACCTTCACCAATGAAACATGAACTCTCTGCTGAGTGATATGATACCACCCACGAGATTCTACGACAAACGGTTCATGAGTTATGAAAGGGGGCGTGGCTAACGTATTGGGGCGTGGCCATGAGTCAATATGGACATGTATATGTCTTCAGGACTGGACCCTCATCATGCCTGAGAAATTTGGGGCAGATCGGATTATGTACAGATTTGTTACAACAACTTCCTGTTTCATGGCGAATGGCCCAAAATGGCCGCCACGCCACGGTCAGGTCGTTCAGTGAAAACTCACCATTTGAATAACTTTTCATCACAAAGGTCTTCAGATTGTACTGACCAAATCTGAAGTTGATCGGGTTAAGTCTGTAGGAGGAGTTCGTTAAAGTACAAAGCCTGGAAATGGCCAAAAATATACGAAGAATTCAAACAAAAATCAAGATGGCCGACTTCCTGTTGGGTTTAGAGCATGGCACCAAGAGACTTTTTTTTAAGTCTACGGATGATACATGTGCCTACCAAATCTCAAACATCTAGGTCAAACGTACCGCGAGGGCTGCTTTGTTGAAGTTTTGTAGGGGGCGCTATTGAGCCCCCTTGCCACACACAAGCACAAAAACCATATCTATTAACATATTTTAGCACCGTTAATGAGTGTGCCAAGTTTCGTTTGTTTTAAAGCAATCCTAGCACCTCAAAAACAACTTCCTTATTGATGGCGAACAATACGTTGCCACGGCAACGGCATTTCACGAAAATTCAAAACCTTCGCTGTCTGGCATCATGAAGGTCTTACCATTGTTGTGAACAAATTTGAGGTGGATCTGGTTAACCTGATAAGAGTAGTACACCAAAATATCACGACAGTTATGTCCTGTTGCCAACAGGTGGCGCTATGAGTATGATTGAAAGTTAGACTGTAGATGTCTTCAGGCCAGGACGCTCATCAAATGTTATTAATTTTGATAAGATCTGACCATCTGGAGTCGAGTTACAGCGGTTTGTTTGTTCATGGCGTCTCATCGAAATTCGCCATACCACCACGGCGCCGCCATTCGATGAAAACTCACAATTTTCGAAAGGAAGCATCATCAAGGTCTTAAGGCTTTTCTCACCTAGTTTGAGATAGATGTGATTAATTTCTGAGGCAGAGGACATCAACGTGTACAACATGAGATTTCCTGTTACCAATAGGTGGCGCTATGACGAAAAGCCAAAATTTGCATGTGGATGTCATCAAGCCAGGACCCTTATCACACATGAGAAATTTAGAGCAGATTGGAAAATGTATGCCAAAGTTACAACAACTTCCTGTTTTTTGGCGAAAGGCGCTTTTTCGCCGCCACGCCACGGTCAGATCGTTCAGTGAAAACTCACAATTTGAATAACTTTTCATCTTTAAGGTCTTAAGATGGTCCTGACCAAATTTCCAGTCGATCTGATGTAATCTGCAGGAGGAGTTCGTTAAAGTACACGCCCTATAAAACGCAAAAATGGGCGAAAATCGCATATTAAATCCAATATGGCTGACTTCCTGTTGAATTTTGGGCATACCTCCAAGAGGCTTTTTTGTGCGTCTCCACATGATACATCTGTCTGCCAAATTTCATACTTGTAGGTGAAATCGGAGAACGGATATCAGTTTTTTCATTTTTCTAGGGGGCGCTAGCGAGCCATTTTGCAACAGCCGAGCCCGAGTCTCTTAAAATATTAAATTTTTCACCGCCTCTGATATGTGTGCCAAGTTTAACAACTTTTTGAGCATGGCAAAGGCCTCAAAAAGGCGATTCATTTGAGAGAAAAAGAAAAAGAATAATCCTTACAGTTTCAATAGGGTCCTCGGACCCGACTTCGTCGGTGCTCGGGCCCTAATTAAAGCTGCAAGCAGCGATGAACGGGCCCGAGCACCTCTCCGCGCGTCGGGGGTACTGGCGGGACGCCGACTGACGCGGCCGGGCACAATGAAACCGGAAAACTGACGAGCGCAACGACTTCTGCCACAAGACTCTACGACAAACGGAGTTATGAAAGGGGGCGGGGCTTATGTGTATGGGGCGGGGTTAACCTTCACCAACTTATCAGGCACTCTCTGCTGAGTGATATGACACCTCTCACAAGAGCCTACGACAAACGCTTCATTAGTTAGTCAAGGGGGCGGGGCTTGTGTGTAGGGGGCGGGGTTAACCTTCACCAACTTATCAGGCACTCTCTGCTGAGTGATATGACACCTCCCACAAGGCTGTACGACAATCGGTTCATGAGTGATAAAAGGGGGCGGGGCTAATGTGTAGGGGGCGGGGTTAACCTTCACCAACTAATCAGGCACTCTCTGCTGAGTGATATGACACCTCTCACAAGAGCCTACGACAAACGCTTCATTAGTTAGTCAAGGGGGCGGGGCTTATGTGTAGGGGGCGGGGTTAACCTTCACCAACTTATCAGGCACTCTCTGCTGAGTGATATGACACCTCTCACAAGACTCTACGACAATCGGTTCATGAGTTATGAAAGGGGGCGGGGCTAACGTATTGGGGCGGGGCCATGAGTCAATATGGACATGTATATGTCTTCAGGACTGGACCCTCATCATGCCTGACAAATTTGGGGCAGATCGGATTATGTACAGTGTAGTTACAACAACTTCCTGTTTCATGGCGAGTAGCCCAAAATGGCCGCCACGCCACGGTCAGGTCGTTCAGTGAAAACTCACCATTTTGATAACTTTTCATCCTTAAGGTCTTAAGATGGTCCTGACCAAATATCAAGTCGATCGGATTAAATTTGTAGGAGGAGTTCGTTAAAGTACGCGACCTATAAAACGCTAAAAATGGGCGAAAATCGCATATTATATTCAAAATGGCTGACTTCCTGTTGAATTTTGGGCATACCTACCAGAGGCTTTTTTGTGCGTCTCCACATGATACATCTGTCTGCCAAATTTCATACTTGTAGGTAAAACCGGAGAACCGATATCAAGTTTTCCAATTTTCTAGGGGGCGCTAGAGAGCCATTTTGCAAAATCCGAATCTGAGACCCTTAAAATATCAAATTTTTCACCGCTTCTGATAAGTGTGCCAAGTTTAACAACTTTTCCAGCATGGCAAGGGCCTCAAAAAGGCGATTCATTTGAGAGAAAAAGAAAAAGAATAATAAGAATTCCTTCAGTTTCAAAAGGGTCCTCGGACCCGACTTCGTCGGTGCTCGGGCCCTAATTACAGCCGCAAGCGGCAGTTCGCGGGTTTATGCCCTTTTTCGCTCAACAGAGGGAAGCACCTGAAATGAAAGCCAGGAGCAGCAGTGATCGAATTTTGGGCTTCACAAAGCAAAACATAGTCATTTCACCTGGTTTAATTCTGTATAAAGAAGGAGAGGACCAATCACACCTTTGTTTCATTATTACAGTGTATGCAGCCTTTCTGTAGTTGCACACTCAAAGTCTTGCCACTCATATTTCTTGGCTTTTTGTGGACGTTTCAACAGGTGAATTAAAAGATCCATCAAGTTTGGTGAAGATGGAAGAACTCCCATTGATTTGTGGTGAAATTCGTGATAGGCGCATGCAAATCTTTGGACCTGGTGGCGGCCCCTAGTGGTCGATTTGAATGAAACTTTCAGGGAATGTTTCAGGTACTCCTATGAAACAATTTTGCCAGTTTCGAGAAGATGGGCTCAACAGTTGTGGAGTTAGCTCTATTGATGTGCCAAGCCACGCCCCTTTAAAGTTCATTGGTCAATATCTTAAATACGACATGAGATATCAACAAGCTTTTGATAACTTTAGATGATCTTGTTCCAGTAATGATCCACAGAATGTTTGGTAGCAATCGGACGTAGAGTTTAGGAGGAGATGTCAAAAATGTGTTTTTCAAACTATTCAACATGGAGGAAAATCTAGGAGGCAGACTTTAGAGGTCCAAGAGGCTTTTTTGTAGAACACATTCAGCAGCACAGGTGTGTTAAGTTTCAAGTCAATCGGACTTATTGTGTGAGGGGGCCGGCCTTGAAAATGTTGTAGCGCCACCATCAGGCCAATTGGGATCATATTTTCTGTGAAGCATTATGACATAATTTCCAACTATGGTACCAAGTTTCATGTCTCTAGCTCGTTCCAGCTCACAGCAAATTGAACAAAGGCATAATTTAGCATAAAATGCTAAATAGGCCACGCCCACATGCACCGATAAATATGACACTTCAGATCTTGGTTAATACTTGTCCCCAGAGCATGTGCACTAAATTTGATGAAATTCTGTCCACCAGATCTTGAGGTACAAGTTTTTGATAGTTTTGGCGCCCCCTATGGGTCGAGCAGAAAATGCTTTGGTACACCTATTCCCAAACACGCACTGAAGATATCTACCAAGATTTATGATGATTGTATTAATGGTCAATGAATTATGGCTAATTTCCTGATAAGCTCCGCCCAGTGAAAAGTTTGTTGATCATTATCTTCAAAACGCAATGAGATATCAGAAAGCTTTTGATAACTTTTGATGGGCTTAATCCAATAATGATTTGCAGCAAATTTGGTACCAATCGGACCTACGGTTTAGGAGGAGATGTCAAAAATGTGTTTTTCAAAAAATTCAAAATGGCGGAAAATCTAGTTAGGCGGACTTTAGTGGTCCAAGAGGCTTTTTTGTAGATCACACGGAGCTGGACATGTGTGTCAAATTTCAAGTCAATCGGACTTACGGTGCGAGGGGCGTGGCCTTTCCAAAATCGCGTGTTTGAGCGTTAATTACAGCGCCACCATGTGGCCGATTGATGTCATATTCCTTGAGAAGCATTTGCACATCATTTCCAGTTATTGTTCCAAGTTTCATGTTTTTAGCTCATTCCAGCTCACGGCAAATTGAGCCACGGCATAAGTCAAATAATAATAATAATAATAATTACAGCCGCAAGCGGCAGTTCGCGGGTTTATGCCCTTTTTTCGCTCAACAGAGGGAAGCACCTGAAATGAAAGCCAGGAGCAGCAGTGATCGAATTTTGGGCTTCACAAAGCAAAACATAGTCATTTCACCGGGTTTAATTCTGTATAAAGAAGGAGTGAGACCAATCATACCCTTGTTTCATTATTACAGTGTATGCAGCCTTTCTGTAGTTGCACACTCAAAGTCTTCCCACTCATATTTCTTTGCATTTTGTGGACGTTTCAACAGGTCAATTAAAATATCCATCAAGTTTGGTGAAGATGGAAGAACTCCCATTGATTTGTGGCGAAATTCGTGATAGGCACATGCAAATCTTTGGACCTGGTGGCGGCCCCTAGTGGTCGATTTGAATGAAACTTTCAGGGAATGTTTCAGGTACTCCTATGAACATATTCTGCAAGTTTCGAGAAGATGGACCCAACAGTTGTGGAGTTAGCTCTATTGATGTGCTAAGCCACGCCCCTTAAAAGTTCATTGGTCAATATCTTAAAAACGACATGAGATATCAACAAGTTTTTGATACCTTTAGATGATCTTGTTCCAATAATGATCCACTGAATGTTTGGTAGCAATCGGACGTAGAGTTTAGGAGGAGATGTCAAAAATGTGTTTTTCAAACTATTCAACAGTGAGGAAAATCTAAGAGGCAGACTTTAGAGGTCCAAGAGGCTTTTTTATAGAACACATTCAGCAGCACAGGTGTGTTAAGTTTCAAGTCAATCGGACTTATTGTGTGAGGGGGCCGGCCTTGAAAATGTTGTAGCGCCACCATCAGGCCAATTGGGATCATATTTTCTGTGAAGCATTATGACATAATTTCCAACTATGGTACCAAGTTTCATGTCTCTAGCTCGTTCCAGCTCACAGCAAATTGAACAAAGGCATAATTTAGCATAAAATGCTAAATAGGCCACGCCCACATGCACCGATCAATATGACACTTCAGATCTTGGTTAATACTTGCCCCCAGAGCATGTGTACCAAATTTGATGAAATTCTGTCCAGCAGATCTTGAGGTACAAGTTTTTGATAGTTTTGGCGCCCCCTATGGGTCAAGCAGAAAATGCTTTGGTACACCTATTCCCAAACACGCACTGAAAGTATCTACCAAGATTTATGATGATTAGACTAATGGTCAATGAATTATGGCTAATTTCCTGATAAACTCCGCCCAGTGAAAAGTTTGTTGATCATTATCTTCAAAACGCAATGAGATATCAGAAAGCTTTTGATAATTTTTGATGGGCTTAATCCAATAATGATTTGCAGCAAATTTGGTACCAATCGGACCTACGGTTTAGGAGGAGATGTCAAAAATGTGTTTTTCAAAAAATCCAAAATGGCGGAAAATCTAGTTAGGCGGACTTTAGTGGTCCCAGAGGCTTTTTTGTAGATCACACGGAGCTGGACATGTGTGTCAAATTTCAAGTCAATCAGACTTATGGTGTGAGGGGCGTGGCCTTTCCAAAATCGCGTTTTTGACCGTTAATTACAGCGCCACCATGTGGCCGATTGGGGTCATTTTTCTTGGGAAGCACATGACCATCATTTCCAGTTATTGTGCCAAGTTTCATGTTTCTAGCTCATTCCAGCTCACGGGAATTTGAGCCGCTAAGGCAGACAACAAATAATAATAATAATAATAATAATAATAATAATAATAATAAACCGACACAATTTCAATAGGGTTTAGCCCCTTCGGGGCATAAACCCTAATAATAATAATAATAAATTCACACAAACTCAATAGGGTTTAGCCCCTTCGGGGCATAAACCCTAATAATAAATTCACACAAACTCAATAGGGTTTAGCCCCTTCGGGGCATAAACCCTAATAAACCGACACAATTTCAATAGGGTTTAGCCCCTTCGGGGCATAAACCCTAATAATATACATTACACATGTGATAGGATCATGTAAATACTGGCCTGCCCATGGGCCCGCATAGACCTCAATATTATCATATAATATAATAATAATAATAATAATAATACTAATAATAAATAATAATAATAATAAATAATAAATAATAATAGACATTACATTGAAGGACAGGGAGCGCTGTACAGTGTTTTTATAGATGTATGTTCTATCTGTTTGCATTCATTTGTGTGCATTAATGTGTAATTCCTCACTATAAAGAAATAACAACACAACACAGCAGGATCTTAAACAATTATGTATTGAATGATGGCTTACATATGCAAATTCAGTTCCAAGAGGCTTGGCGTACCTTAGTCCATTCGTTAACGTTTCCTCGCCCTGCATGTGAGGCGGTAGACCGTTATTTAAGCCTGCAGGACACTTCTCTTTATCAGCTGACTTTCTAATCAAACATTTTCTTTATGACAAACCCTCATTGTCAGAGTTGTAAATATTGTTTTTATATTAACAACTCTGAATACAATCAATCAAATTTTGCTGACCAATTGCCTCATTATTTAGTGACTAATGTCAATTATAAAATAAAACCACCTAATGTGTAGGGCTCTCGTTACTAAAAAGCTTTGCTTTTCTCTGAACCGGGTTACAAGAAGCCCTACACCCCTCTGAAATCACACTTCACCACCAGGCATTACTCCTGTGAGGATAATGCATGAGACATATGATATGGCACAAAATAATCTTGATTTAAATATTTACCTGGAAGTAAGTTATTGGTTCTGATTTGAGTGGATTCATGATGACTTTGTGAGAGCCAGATGGATCAGCTGCACCATGCATGGACTTCACTAAATGTAAAAAGACTTTAAGTGCTGATTTGACGTCCCTGTGCAAGAACAACAACACAAAAACACAGTCCTATCTCTTGTAATGAGACCAGAATGGATTCGCATGCAAAACAATGAGATGAGCTTTACATGAGGAGATAATGCTTGTAAATACATTTCTTTTTCACTCATATGTCCATGTTACCATGAAAGACAATGAAACTTCCACATTAGAAATGCCACTTCTAATCATACAGTATATTATGCACAAAAGATGGTGGTACGAAAACCAGAGAAAAAATCTTCTGTGGCTCCAAGAGAAAACCAGAACGGTGTTTTAGAGAGCAAAGTCTACTGATCTGAAAGATGCAACCCATCGGCCTCGTCCCGGTGGTTCCAGTCACTGACACTGCACTTTGACACGTTGTCTGTGGAATGAATTACAAAACAGCAACAGCTCTCCAACAAACCACCTCGTCCTGTGAAAGCTGCGTTTCCTGTATACACACAACTTCCACAGAGCCACTGAATATTGAACAGAGTCATTCTCTACTACAGCACATTATGTTTTATCATAGTCACCACCAGTGATGAGAGCAACTGTTTCAGTAAAGCTTTAAAAAGCAAGACTACCCTGAGAGAAGGTCTAAAACGTGGGCGAGCTTGCCAGACCAGAACTGGCTTCAATGGGTTTGGTTTATTAAATCTGTACACTCTATTTCAATATAATCAGCACATTTTGTTCCAAGAATGTAAGATATTCTTCTTCTTTTTTTAGTAATTGTGTAATATATATCTCTACATAATACAATCCAAGTCCTCTGAACTATGTAGACATGTGCAAGTGTTTACTACCAACTTCAACGATACAGTAAAGGCAAAGACTTGTGGACACTAAGTTAGGATAATGTTGATATTTGAAATTTTCTTGAGTCCTCACAATTATCAAAATCTAAGTGCTGTAAGTAGTTCATACACGAGGTATTGAATATCTAGTTAACTGTTCGGAGTATAAAATAGAGGCAAAATACATAAAGAACATCTTGCAAGCATGACAAAGAAACTTCTACTGACACAATACACAAGATAATATGAGGGGATACCTGTAACCTGTTGTGTCCTTGAATATAGTGTAGTTACAGATGGGATGTTTCCATGGTGATCAGAGGTCAGAGGTCATACGGTATATCATGCTCTCCAATACTCTGAGCCTCAGTTCACAGCACCGTACCGACGAGCTCCTCCTATCCAACGCGTTGGATTCTAGCTACAATAAATGACCCATCTGGAGAAAGTGCATCAATCAGGAGGATCATAACACACACATATAATATGGAATTATTATTATTATTATTATCTCTTCTTCAAACAGCAGCATATTCTTTGTAAAAGACAGATTTTGCTCATTAAAACTTGCTTCGTGTTTGATCTCTGCACGTCTGAGGCAGTAATACAGAGCACTTGGTTCCAATAAAGTCGGGTCATGTTTCCGTATAAGAATGAAACGTATGGTCGTAGCGTGATGTGCACCAACATAATGAGGTAAACCAGGTCTGTTACGGTCTGAGAAGCAGTGCCTTGGAGGGTCAGAGAGGTAAGTGTGAAAGAAATCATGTAAACTGTGCTCATGTGTAGTGAACGTCTCACTTCCTACCAGAAGCACACGGGCCCTAAACTGTAAACCTCGAGGATTAGACAAAGAAAAACACTAAAAGTACTCTACTCGTTAGATTCAACGCTTCCTTTTTTCTTCTTTTTTGCAGGGTTTTCAACTTTTTTTTTTTCTCTTGTTTTCGCTCAAGTATAATCACAGGTGACTAACTACAGAGGATAACAGGGTCAGGTGAGTACCATGCTACATCAGGTTTAGAGAAGGCTATTGCAGACAATTCTACAACATGTACAACCACATTTTATACGTGTGAGTTACAAAGAGTTCAAAACATATCACCAAGAAACTAAGTACATACAAGATGTTGAATATTTAGAGTCTTAAAGGACTATCCCTCAGTCAGTAATAGGATTTCATGTTACTTGACTTAAACTGTCCAGTCTTACAGACAAAATCTGAAAAATTGCTATTCAAAAAGTAGCAAATTTGGTCAATGTCTCTTTTCAAATAGTTATAGTGCTTTTAATGGCTTAAGACAGGGGTCTTTTTTTAATCTCACCCAGTGGCAATCTACAGAACTTCAGTGTACATTTGATGACACCATAGCTGCAAAAGTCTTCATGTCAAGTCCAATAGGTAAAACAACAGCTAGTGCTGTCACATATATTCAAAGTAGTATGCATTATCAAAAAAACAACAACCAAAAAACAAAACAAATACACCGTTAGAAACTTTTTTTTCAACTCTTTAAGTTCTTGTAGGGAGCTGAGCGTTCCCGTCTCCTGTGAGTTATCAGTCTGAGAGGACGGGCCTCGCCGCTCCACGCCTTCAGGCAGCTCCTCTGAGGCTCTCCTGTGTGCCTCCAGGACTCATCAGGACTCCGTGCAGGCAAACGGGGACCTAAAACTCCCATTCCAGCGTTTCCTCTCGGTTGGCCGCCCTCTCTAGCCTGTGGATGATGTTATTGAGGTTGGCCATTTTCTCGTTGCGTCTCTGAGTGCTTCTGTTGAGTTTGGGGCTTTGGAAGGGAGGGAGCTGGTTTGGGTCCAGGCTGTGATTGGTGCTCGTCGAGGGTGGATTGGGCAGCGAGGGCGATATGGGAGCGGAGGAGGAGGGGACGGGGGACACTGACATCATGAGGCCGGGCGAGGACGCAGCAGAGGGCGAGTTCAGGGACACCTCCAGGCTGCTGCGGCACGGCTCTGATGAAGCCTTGAAGCTGACCGGGTCAACGGGGGACATCCCGGACTCTTCCCCCTCGTGCCGTGACTGGTTGGTTCTCTGGGGACCGTCTCCGGAGACGGTGCCGGTGCCGGGGTAGAGACCTGGAGACTGGCTGCTCATCCCCTCCTCCTGCCTCACGGGCGCCACGGAGTCCTCGTGTTCGTCCTTCAGCGGCGGGAACTGAACCGCTGAGGAGAAACACTGAACTCTGGTGTGTTTGACGGAGCTGTCCGTCCCCTCGTCCCCCTCGTCCTCCCTGTCGGTGGCCTCCTGTTTGACGTGAGGCAGCGGCGTGTTGGCGCTGAGAGGAAGGCTGCAGTGGATTTGTCCTGAGGGCGGCAGCAGCCTCCTCTCCTCGCCATCAGAGCGCGGGCTGTGAGGCGCTGAGGGCGAGTAGCTGTGCTGCTCAGCATCCGTGTCGTTGTCTGGCAGACCCTCCATCAGAACCTCCCGTCGCATCCTGGACCTGCACACACACACACACTGCTGTTAGACACACACACACACACACACACACACACACACACACACACTCTGGAGTCCGGATATCTCAGGTAACCTTTACAATTTACACTTCAGGGAGTCAGCTGCAGCTTAAAGTAAATGTATAGCAGCGATGAAAACAACAGAGGCAGCCATTAGCAAAGGTCACAAAGGTCACAAAGGTCACAGAGGTCACAGAGGTCACAGAGGTCAGTGGACTGGCCTGTAGTTGTGGAACCAGTTGATGACGGTGTTGGTTTTGAGTTTGAGCTGGGCGGCCAGTATCTCGATGGTGTTCTGAGACGGGTATGGCTCCAGGAGGTAGGCCTTCCTCAGGGATTCCTTCTCCTCGGCTCCCAGCACCACGCGAGGCTTCTTCACCTGGCTGTAGGGACACAGATCCAGCGAGGCCAGAGCCGGACTCACACACTCAGAACGAGTGCTCGGTGAGTCGCTGTCCGAGCCGGTGCTCAGCAGCCCGTACCGCCGTTTCAGATAGGCTGGAGGGAAGAGAAGGGGGTTACACAACACCAACACACTGTCACAATGAAGGATACTGCAGTTTATTACACGGCTGTGTGAATACTCGATTCTGATTGGTCAATCACGGCGTTCTGCGGTCTGTTATTCTGTATAGCAGACCGTTGCTATGTATAACAGACCGTTGCTATGGGCGCAGCTCTGATGTCGGACTCTGGCAAACCGTTTTTGCGTCAAAATATTGATTTCTTCAGTAAGTAGCCGTGTAATAAGCGGGATAATGTACAGCTAGCGGGTCATTGTTGTGAAAGAATCCCCTTCAGGGCGATGCAGCATCGCCCTGAAGGGGATTCTTTCACTACAATGACCCGCTAGCTGTACATTATCCCTTACATACTCTCTGGAGCCCCCACCTTTCTTCTCCAGCTTCTTCATGGCCCTCAGCTTGTCCACGTTGTGAGGATCATTGAGCCACAGCTGCATGCGGACGAACGGCTCCCTGCCTTTCAGGCTCAGTTTGTGCCAGGGTTTGGGCCTGGAGAGCAGGTCCGACACCGAGCCTTGGGTCAGGCCCAGGATGGTCTCCCCGAAGAGACGCTGGCCTGCGGGACACAAACATACACGGTGACTTGTGTCTGCATTCATACGGAGCGTCCACCTGTCCCCGCGGCGTGACCTTTAACCCACCTAGGTTGTTGTCCGTTAGCACCTCCTTCACCTTCTTGGTGATGGCGTAGGTGTCCAGCTCCGAGGACATGGCCACCAGCTCCTGGATCCCCAGTGGGTTTGTGGGCGGATGCAGGGCCATGAGGCTGGGGGTGGACTTCCCTCCCTCTGGGTGGGGGGGCAGCCCCAGACCCAGACCCAGACCCAGACCCTCAGGCTGCTGGTTCTCCTTGCTGCTCTCCAGGGAGAGGCTGACCGGCTCCACCAGCGGACTCGGGTGGCTCTCTGCTGGACTGGGAGGAGGGGAGGGCGAGGACTGGGCCGTCACCGGGCTTTTATCTGGAGGTAAAGTACAGAACAGAACATCTACAACCCGTACGGTACCACTGAAACACAGTACCACTGAAACACGGTACCACTGAAACACGGTACTACTGAAACACTGGAACTATTTCACTGTTTGAATTCAGCAGTTTTACGTCTGATATTTTGGTATTGAAGCATCTTAAGAGTGATACTCGCTTGTTTGTGACTGAGTGTGTGTGTGTGTGTGTGTGTGTGTGTGTGTGTGTGTGTGTGTGTGTGTGTGTGTGTGTGTGTGTGTGTGTGTGTGTGTGTGTGTGTGACTCACCCAGAGTGTGTCCGTGGTTCGGGGGCTGGCTGAGGCTCTGGCCCAGCTGGTCCAGTAACCACAGCTGCATGCGGATGAAGGGCTCCCGGCCTTTCTGGGTCAGCTTGCTCCAGGGTTTGGGCCGAGACAGCATGTCGCTCACGCTGCCCTGAGAGAGTCCGAGTACCTGTACCAGGTAAAACACAGGTTCATCTACTGTACCTACACCTGTACAACACAACACAGGTTCACCTACTGTACCTACACCTGTACCACACAGGCTCATATACTGTACCTACACCTGTACAACACAACACAGGTTCACCTACTGTACCTACACCTGTACCACACAGGCTCATATACTGTACCTACACCTGTACCATACAACACAGGTTCACCTACTGTACCTACACCTGTACCACACAGGTTCATCTACTGTACCTACACCTGTACCATACAACACAGGTTCACCTACTGTACCTACACCTGTACCATACAACACAGGTTCATATACTGTACCTACACCTGTACCATACAGGTTCATCTACTGTACCTACACCTGTACCACACAACACAGGTTCACCTACTGTACCTACACCTGTACCACACAGGCTCATATACTGTACCTACACCTGTACCATACAACACAGGTTCACCTACTGTACCTACACCTGTACCACACAGGTTCATCTACTGTACCTACACCTGTACCATACAACACAGGTTCACCTACTGTACCTACACCTGTACCATACAGGTTCATATACTGTACCTACACCTGTACCACACAACACAGGTTCACCTACTGTACCTACACCTGTACCACACAGGTTCATCTACTGTACCTACACCTGTACCACACAACACAGGTTCATATACTGTACCTACACCTGTACCACACAGGTTCATCTACTGTACCTACACCTGTACCACACAACACAGGTTCATCTACTGTACCTACACCTGTACCACACAACACAGGTTCATATACTGTACCTACACCTGTACCATACAACACAGGTTCAACTACTGTACCTACACCTGTACAACACAACACAGGTTCACCTACTGTACCTACACCTGTACCACACAACACAGGTTCACCTACTGTACCTACACCTGTACCACACAGGTTCATCTACTGTACCTACACCTGTACCATACAGGTTCATCTACTGTACCTACACCTGTACCACACAGGTTCATCTACTGTACCTACACCTGTACCATACAGGTTCATCTACTGTACCTACACCTGTACCACACAGGTTCATCTACTGTACCTACACCTGTACCACACAACACAGGTTCACCTACTGTACCTACACCTGTACCATACAGGTTCAACTACTGTACCTACACCTGTACCACACAGGCTCATATACTGTACCTACACCTGTACCATACAACACAGGTTCACCTACTGTACCTACACCTGTACAACACAACACAGGTTCACCTACTGTACCTACACCTGTACAACACAGGTTCATCTACTGTACCTACACCTGTACCACACAGGTTCATCTACTGTACCTACACCTGTACCACACAGGTTCATCTACTGTACCTACACCTGTACCACACAGGTTCATCTACTGTACCTACACCTGTACCATACAGGTTCATCTACTGTACCTACACCTGTACCACACAGGTTCATCTACTGTACCTACACCTGTACCACACAGGTTCATCTACTGTACCTACACCTGTACAACACAACACAGGTTCATCTACTGTACCTACACCTGTACCACACAGGTTCATCTACTGTACCTACACCTGTACCATACAACACAGGTTCATATACTGTACCTACACCTGTACAACACAACACAGGTTCATATACTGTACCTACACCTGTACAACACAACACAGGTTCATCTACTGTACCTACACCTGTACCATACAACACAGGTTCATCTACTGTACCTACACCTGTACCATACAACACAGGTTCATATACTGTACCTACACCTGTACAACACAACACAGGTTCATATACTGTACCTACACCTGTACAACACAACACAGGTTCATCTACTGTACCTACACCTGTACCACACAGGTTCATCTACTGTACCTACACCTGTACCATACAACACAGGTTCATATACTGTACCTACACCTGTACCACACAACACAGGTTCATCTACTGTACCTACACCTGTACCATACAGGTTCATATACTGTACCTACACCTGTACCATACAGGTTCATATACTGTACCTACACCTGTACCATACAGGTTCATCTACTGTACCTACACCTGAACCACACAACACAGGTTCACCTACTGTACCTACACCTGTACCACACAACACAGGTTCATATACTGTACCTACACCTGTACCATACAACACAGGTTCACCTACTGTACCTACACCTGTACCATACAGGTTCATATACTGTACCTACACCTGTACAACACAACACAGGTTCACCTACTGTACCTACACCTGTACCATACAGGTTCATATACTGTACCTACACCTGTACAACACAACACAGGTTCACCTACTGTACCTACACCTGTACCATACAGGTTCATATACTGTACCTACACCTGTACCATACAACACAGGTTCATATACTGTACCTACACCTGTACCACACAACACAGGTTCACCTACTGTACCTACACCTGTACCACACAGGTTCATATACTGTACCTACACCTGTACCATACAGGTTCATCTACTGTACCTACACCTGTACCACACAGGCTCATATACTGTACCTACACCTGTACCATACAGGTTCATCTACTGTATCTACACCTGTACCACACAGGTTCATCTACTGTACCTACACCTGTACCACACAGGTTCATCTACTGTACCTACACCTGTACCACACAGGTTCATCTACTGTACCTACACCTGTACCACACAACACAGGTTCACCTACTGTACCTACACCTGTACCATACAGGTTCAACTACTGTACCTACACCTGTACCACACAGGCTCATATACTGTACCTACACCTGTACCATACAACACAGGTTCACCTACTGTACCTACACCTGTACAACACAACACAGGTTCACCTACTGTACCTACACCTGTACCACACAGGTTCATCTACTGTACCTACACCTGTACAACACAGGTTCATCTACTGTACCTACACCTGTACCACACAGGTTCATCTACTGTACCTACACCTGTACCACACAGGTTCATCTACTGTACCTACACCTGTACCATACAACACAGGTTCACCTACTGTACCTACACCTGTACCACACAACACAGGTTCATATACTGTACCTACACCTGTACCACACAACATAGGTTCATATACTGTACCTACACCTGTACCACACAGGTTCATCTACTGTACCTACACCTGTACCACACAACACAGGTTCATATACTGTACCTACACCTGTACCACACAACACAGGTTCATACTGTACTACCTACACCATCTTACTACACGTCATAATACTGTACCTAACACCTGTACACACACACAGGTTCACTACTGTACCTACACCTGTACCATACAGGTTCATCTACTGTACCTACACCTGTACTACACAGGCTCATATACTGTACCTACACCTGTACCACACAACACAGGTTCACCTACTGTACCTACACCTGTACAACACAACACAGGTTCACCTACTGTACCTACACCTGTACCACACAGGCTCATATACTGTACCTACACCTGTACCATACAACACAGGTTCATCTACTGTACCTACACCTGTACCATACAGGTTCATATACTGTACCTACACCTGTACCACACAGGTTCATCTACTGTACCTACACCTGTACCACACAACACAGGGTCATCTACTGTACCTACACCTGTACCACACAACACAGGTTCACCTACTGTACCTACACCTGTACCATACAGGTTCAACTACTGTACCTACACCTGTACCACACAACACAGGTTCACCTACTGTACCTACACCTGTACCACACAGGTTCATATACTGTACCTACACCTGTACCACACAACACAGGTTCACCTACTGTACCTACACCTGTACCACACAGGTTCATATACTGTACCTACACCTGTACCATACAGGTTCAACTACTGTACCTACACCTGTACCACACAGGTTCATCTACTGTACCTACACCTGTACCATACAGGTTCAACTACTGTACCTACACCTGTACCACACAGGTTCATCTACTGTACCTACACCTGTACCATACAGGTTCAACTACTGTACCTACACCTGTACAACACAGGTTCATCTACTGTACCTACACCTGTACCATACAGGTTCAACTACTGTACCTACACCTGTACCACACAGGTTCATCTACTGTACCTACACCTGTACCACACAGGTTCAACTACTGTACCTACACCTGTACCATACAGGTTCATCTACTGTATCTACACCTGTACCATACAACACAGGTTCATCTACTGTACCTACACCTGTACCACACAACACAGGTTCATATACTGTACCTACACCTGCTATCTGTACCTACACCTGTATAAATGATTATGATTTCTCCAGTTCTATTAATGTGTTAGCGTCTCAGTGAGACACTTTGAGCAGACGGCCACTAGAGGGAAGCAGCACATCACGACTGAGTCTGTTCACATCCAGTGATTTGACTCTCAGTTGAAGACGTCCACGGTGAAGCAGAGAACCACTTTGTGTGTTTGTATGATGATCAGTTCGATCTCTAACAGAATAATATGTCTGCTCAGAAACCAACAAAAAAAATAATAATTTTAAAACACGTTATATTTTTCTTTCTTTGTCTTTTCGATTTATGAATAAAATCTCAACACACACCTGAATGAGCCAGAAAAATGGGTTTGTATAAAATTCTCCTTCAACCTGAGTTTAGGAATATTCAGTAACAGTCCAGGATGTACTGATATAAACAGTGTTATCTAACTGTGATGAAGAACAGAGGGAAACAGCCGGAGGGACTGTCTGGATATAAAACCATATTACCTGGGGCTGAACTAAGAGAAGTGATACCTGTATACAACACACAGCAGCTCATTTCAGGAAGAATCATCATAAAATACAGCGTTGTGTGAACTTCCTCTGTTGCTGCATATTCATCACAATGACTCAGAGTTCAGAGTTTTTAAATTAAATAAAATGTTTGACTGGAACAAATACTGATATCACCGTCTGGAACAGAATCTGTTACTGAATCAACCTCATTGTTTGTGTGTATATAAGATATTATTTTAGGGCTTTTATTGCCTTAATGAGAGCAGCTGGAGAATGACAGGAAACGGGGAGAGAGAGGAGATGAGACGCAGCAGAGGGCCGCGGGTCGGAGATAGATATAAAACCGTTTTATATCTATGGTCATAGATATAAAAGGTTTTATATCTGTTTGACTGATAACTAGATCCAGATGACCGATAACTAGATCCAGATGACCGATAACTAGATCCAGATGACCGAACTAGATTCAGATGACCGATAACTAGATCCAGATGACCGAACTAGATTCAGATGACCGATAACTAGATCCAGATGACCGAACTAGATTCAGATGACCGATAACTAGATCCAGATGACCGATAACTAGATCCAGATGACCGAACTAGATCCAGATGACCGATAACTAGATCCAGATGACCGATAACTAGATTCAGATGACCGATAACTAGATTCAGATGACCGATAACTAGATTCAGATGACCGATAACTAGATTCAGATGACCGATAACTAGATTCAGATGACCGATAACTAGATCCAGATGACCGATAACTAGATCCAGATGATTGAACGCAGACAGACAGCTGAATACTTCTGATGAATCTGACCACCAGTCAACTCATCAACACTAAACTCATCCAAACAGCCACGAAGGGAAACTCCAGCAGAGATGATCTGTTGAATCAGTCTGAGGAGAACCTTCTGCTGGTGGAATAATTACATTTTAATTCTTACAGGTTCTTCTTGAAGCTGCCGTGCTGTCGGTGTCAAATGTCTCTTCTATGTTAAGATGGTTTTCATGTTGTTTTTGTGATGTTTTTATGTAAAGCAGCGAGACATATTCCTCCTCTATCTCCTCTCTCTCTAACCTCAGTGAGAGCTATTTATATACGGGGGGGGGGGAGGGTAAAACCAGTAAAACCAGTAAAACTAGTAAAACCAAAGGTTCTACGAGGACGCGGTGACAACTCATCCAGGAAGTGACCAAAGATCCCAACAGAGCCTCCAGAGAGACGCTGCAGACCTCTAAGGAGCTAAAGACCAACAATAACACAGAGATGGAAACATGGGACTGAAGTCAGAGTGGAAACCAGAGCTGGAGTCTCTCTGGAGGCTGTTAGGATCATAATCACCCTAAAGACTAAAGTAAACCTGGTGTAGAGCAAATACAGCATGTCAGAATAATAACCATGTCTCCTATAGGGCTGATATATATATATAGTATATGATGTATATGATCATCATACCAACAGTCAAACATGATATAATGTAATCACTGTGTTCACTATAATCACTGTGTTACAGTTATAGTAGTATAGTGTGTTACAGTTATAGTAGTATAGTGTGTTACAGTTATAGTAGTATAGTGTGTTACAGTTATAGTAGTATAGTGTGTTACAGTTATAGTAGTATAGTGTGTTACAGTTATAGTAGTATAGTGTGTTACAGTTATAGTAGTATAGTGTGTTACAGTTATAGTAGTATAGTGGGTTACAGGTATAGTAGTATAATGTGTTACAGTTATAGTAGTATAGTGTTTTACAGTTATAGTAGTATAGTGTGTTACAGTTATAGTACTACAGTGTATTACAGTTATAGTAGTATAGTGTTACAGTTATAGTAGTATAGTGTGGTACAGTTATAGTAGTATAGTGTTACAGTTATAGTACTATAGTGTGTTACAGTTATAGTAGTATAATGTGTTACAGTTCTAGTAGTATAGTGTGTTACAGTTATAGTAGTATAGTGTGTTACAGCTATAGTAGTATAGTGTTTTACAGTTATAGTAGTATAGTGTGTTACAGTTATAGTAGTATAGTGTGTTACAGTTATAGTAGTATAGTGGGTTACAGGTATAGTAGTATAATGTGTTACAGTTATAGTAGTATAGTGTTTTACAGTTATAGTAGTATAGTGTGTTACAGTTATAGTAGTATAGTGGGTTACAGGTATAGTAGTATAATGTGTTACAGTTATAGTAGTATAGTGTTTTACAGTTATAGTAGTATAGTGTGTTACAGTTATAGTAGTATAGTGTGTTACAGTTATAGTAGTATAGTGTGTTACAGTTATAGTAGTATAGTGTGTTACAGTTATAGTAGTATAGTGTGTTACAGTTATAGTAGTATAGTGGGTTACAGGTATAGTAGTATAATGTGTTACAGTTATAGTAGTATAGTGTTTTACAGTTATAGTAGTATAGTGTGTTACAGTTATAGTACTACAGTGTATTACAGTTATAGTAGTATAGTGTTACAGTTATAGTAGTATAGTGTGGTACAGTTATAGTAGTATAGTGTTACAGTTATAGTACTATAGTGTGTTACAGTTATAGTAGTATAATGTGTTACAGTTCTAGTAGTATAGTGTGTTACAGTTATAGTAGTATAGTGTGTTACAGCTATAGTAGTATAGTGTTTTACAGTTATAGTAGTATAGTGTGTTACAGTTATAGTAGTATAATGTGTTACAGTTATAGTAGTATAGTGTTACAGTTATAGTAGTATAGTGTGGTACAGTTATAGTAGTACAGTGTGTTACAGTTATAATAGTATAGTGTTACAGTTATAGTACTATAGTGTGTTACAGTTATAGTAGTATAATGTGTTACAGTTCTAGTAGTATAGTGTGTTACAGTTATAGTAGTATAGTGTTACAGTTATGGTAGTATAGTGTTACAGTTATAGTAGTATAGTGTGTTACAGTTATAGTAGTATAGTGTTACAGTTATAGTAGTAAAATGTGTTACAGTTATAGTTGTATAGTGTATTACAGTTATAGTAGTATAGTGTGTTTCACAGGTTATAGTAGTCTAACGTACCCAGTTCCCACTACTTATCGTAGTATCGTGGTGTTACCCAGTTTATAGTAGCTATAGTGTGTACGTTTTAGAGGTATAGTGGTGTTCCACGTTATAGTACTACTAGTCGTATTACAGTTATCGAGTATAGTGTGCAGTATTGCTGTGTTACCAGTTATAGTAGTATAGTTGTGTTACAGTTTTAGTCGTATAGTGTTTTCCAGTTATAGTAGAATAGTGTGCAGTATAGTTGTGTAACAGTTATAGTAGTATAGTGTGTTACAGTTATAGTTGTAGAGTGTTTTACAGTTATAGTAGTTAAGAGTGTTACAGTTCTGTGAATAGTGTGTTTACAGTTATAGTAGTATGTGTGTTACATTATAGTAGTAATAGTGTGTTTACCGTTATAGACAATATAGTGTATTAAGTTATAGTAGTATAGTGTGTAGTCGTATAGAGTGTTACAGTTATAGTTCGTCTAGTGTGTTACAGTTATAGTAGTATAGTGTTTACCAGTTTTTTAGTGTATCGTGTCAGTAATAGTGTGTTACAGTTATAGTAGTATTGTGTGTTACGTTCTGTGTATAGTGTATTACCGTTATAGGAGTATAGTGTTGTATATAGTGTGTTACAGTTCTGGAATATAGTGTTTTACAGTTATAGTAGTATAGTGTGTTACAGTTATAGTAGTATAGTGTGTTACAGTTATAGTAGTATAGTGTGTTACAGTTATAGTAGTATAGTGTGTTACAGTTATAGTTGTATAGTGTGTTACAGTTATAGTAGTATAGTGTGTAGTATAGTGAGCTGCAGTTATAGTACTACAGTGTATTACAGTTATAGTAGTATAGTGTGTAGTATAGTGTGTTACAGTTATAGTACTATAGTGTATTACAGTTATAGTAGTATAGTGTGCAGTATAGTGTGTTACAGTTATAGTAGTATAGTGTGTTACAGTTATAGTAGTATAGTGTGTTACAGTTATAGTAGTATAGTGTGTTACAGTTATAGTAGTATAGTGTGTTACAGTTATAGTAGTATAGTGTGTTACAGTTATAGTAATATAGTGTATTACAGTTATAGTAGTATAGTGTGTAGTATAATGTGTTACAGCTATAGTAGTATAGTGTGTTACAGTTATAGTAGTATAGTGTGTTACAGTTATAGTAGTATAGTGTGCAGTATAGTGTGTTACAGTTATAGTAGTATAGTGTGTTACAGTTATAGTAGTATAATGTATTACAGTTATAGTAGTATAGTGTGTAGTATAGTGTTACAGTTATAGTAATATAGTGTATTACAGTTATAGTAGTATAGTGTGTAGTATAGTGTGTTACAGTTATAGTAGTAAAGTGTGTTACAGATATAGTAGTATAGTGTGTTACAGTTATAGTAGTATAGTGTGCAGTATAGTGTGTTACAGTTATAGTAGTATAGTGTATTACAGTTATAGTAGTATAGTGTGTAGTATAATGTGTTACAGTTATAGTAGTATAGTGTGTTACAGTTATAGTAGTATAGTGTGTTACAGTTATAGTAGTATAGTGTGCAGTATAGTGTGTTACAGTTATAGTAGTATAGTGTGTTACAGTTATAGTAGTATAATGTATTACAGTTATAGTAGTATAGTGTGTAGTATAGTGTGTTACAGTTATAGTAATATAGTGTATTACAGTTATAGTAGTATAGTGTGTAGTATAGTGTGTTACAGTTATAGTAGTATAGTGTGTTACAGTTATAGTAGTATAGTGTGTTACAGTTATAGTTGTATAGTGTGTTACAGTTATAGTAGTATAGTGTGTAGTATAGTGAGCTGCAGTTATAGTACTACAGTGTATTACAGTTATAGTAGTATAGTGTGTAGTATAGTCTGTTACAGTTATAGTACTACAGTGTATTACAGTTATAGTAGTATAGTGTGTAGTATAGTGAGCTGCAGTTATAGTACTACAGTGTATTACAGTTATAGTAGTATAGTGTGTAGTATAGTGTGTTACAGTTATAGTACTACAGTGTATTACAGTTATAGTAGTATAGTGTTACAGTTATAGCAGTATAGTGTTAGTGTTATAGTAGTATAGTGTGTTACAGTTATAGGGGTATAGTGTGCAGTATAGTGTGTTACAGTTATAGTACTACAGTGTATTACAGTTACAGTAGTATAGTGTGTAGTATAGTGAGCTGCAGCAGTATTCTGAATAAGAAACATGGACTGACCTTTTCACCAAAGATCCTCTGACAGATGCCGTTCTTCGCCAGCTTCTCCTTCACCTGCCGGGTCAGCTCCAGCGTGTCCACCTCTCGGTACATGTACATCTCGTACTGTTCTGGAGTCAGCGGCGGCACGGTGGGTTTGAGGGCGCGGGGGATGTAGGCCGGGTAGTAGGACAGCCTCCCGGGTCCGGAGCCGGGTCCGGGAGACTCTCCGCTGACCGACGTGTCCGACTCCACTTTGACCTCCACCGACCGGCCCGGCCCCGGCTCGTCCTCCGCAGCAGACGCCTCCTCGCTGTTGGGGAGACACTCGCCGTTCTCCAGGCGGGGCCATGGCCGGGGCAAGGCGGAGGGCCCGGAGGACGAGGAAGACAAGGAGGGAGACACTGAGTTGAATGGCAGAGAGCTTCCTCCACCGCTGAGCACCATGGACCCCCGCTCCTGAGACCAGTGCTGGTCGAAGTAGGTGCCCACTTCACCGATCTCGGACTTGACTTTGCGGATGATGTTCTGGACGAAGGCGGCGGGGGAGAGGACGCTGAGCGGCGTCTGGGGGCTGCTGATGGGGTTGGCCATGCAGACTGTAACGCACCCCCCCTCCTCCTGTTTGATGGAGATGGGTAAAGGCAGACCCCTGGAGCGCTCCGGGGGCCCCAGACGCTCTACCTGAGCTCCTGAGCTGGCAGTGGGGATCCTCCCACAGACCTCCATCTCCATCAGGGCGTGCTGCTGGGCCTCCATCTCCCTCCGGGCCTGATCCAGGATGCTCTTTATGGTGTCATCAGAGCTGCCTCCTGCCCCGTTACTGCTTCTGCCTGATGAGATGTTCAGAGACGACTTCCCATCACCTGAACAAGAAAGAGCCCCAGTCTGACACCGACGCTTCCTCACATCACCTTCACCATTTATATGTAATAAAACAAAGATCCAGATTCATCATAACAGCACTAAACACCACCGTCAATAACAAACAGTCGATATGGATTCTATCTGTGACGTCTGACTCTCAGCTGCAGCCTCACCTCCCCTCTGGGACTGGATCTCCTTCTTGGCCTGCTCCAGGATATTCCTGATGGCGTCGTCTGACCCAGTTTCAGGAGTTCGGATGCGTGGAGTGATGCTCCCTGCCACAGAGGGTAAGAGAGAGAGAGGAGAGGAGAGAGAGAGGAGAGGAGAGAGGAGAGAGGAGAGAGGAGGGGGATGAGTGGGATGGTTGATCAGAGAGCAGTTCCAAGGCTTTGCTTTTGACTGCTAGATCAATGGCTGCCTTTGAGCGCGTGCTGTCTGAGGTTGCAGTATACGGGAAGCTCAACTTTCAAAAGCTGTGAATCTGGGGAGAAAACAAAGTTTAAAAGTAACACTACAAACATGGCAGAGGAAGCTGCGGCGGAGTCGAGGATGAGGTCCAAGTAGATTAGAGGGTTTAAACGTACACCGGTCCACGATTACCTCTGCTCTAGAAACTGGTCGGGTCATCGTAGCTTCATTCACTCATTGATCCCTTCAGAACTCTCAGAACTACTTTATCTTACTATCACCTACTAGCTCTGATCACCTGGAGACACCTGGAGATACCTGGAGACACCTGGAGATACCTGGAGATACCTGGAGACACCTGCTTAACCACGTTACCTCAAAGGACTACGTGCTGGTTCAACTTTAACTTTTACTGAAAGGCAGCGTTGGGAAAGATTTTACATTCTCATCACATCCTGAATCAATAACAACAATCAATAAATCAAATGTTCTGATTAAAAAGAGAAAAAATCTGGTTTCTGTGTCTGTCAGGACTGAAATAAACCGTCCAATCAATTCATTCGTCCTGAATGTAATGATTACCTGTCTGTCTACCTACCTGTCTACCTACCTACCTACCTACCTGTCTACCTACCTGTCTACCTACCTACCTACCTGTCTACCTACCTACCTACCTACCTGTCTACCTACCTACCTACCTGTCTACCTGTCCTGACTGCTCTGGCTACAGATACCTGAAACTGAACCTCCATACTGTCTACCTACCTGTCTACCTACCTGTCTACCTACCTACCTGTCTACCTACCTACCTACCTACCTACCTGTCTACCTACCTGTCTACCTACCTACCTGTCTACCTACCTACCTACCTACCTGTCTACCTACCTGTCTACCTACCTACCTGTCTACCTACCTACCTACCTACCTACCTGTCTACCTACCTGTCTACCTACCTACCTACGTGTCTACCTACCTGTCTACCTACCTACCTACCTACCTACCTGTCTACCTACCTGTCTACCTACCTGTCTACCTGTCTACCTGTCTACCTGTCAACCTGTCCTGACTGCTCTGGCTACAGATACCTGAAACTGAACCTCCATACTGTCTACCTACCTGTCTACCTACCTGTCTACCTACCTACCTACCTACCTACCTACCTACCTACCTACCTGTCTATCTACCTGTCTACCTGTCCTGACTGATCTGGCTACATATACCTGAACCTGAACCTCCATACTGTTTACCTGTCTACCTACCTATCTACCTACCTGTCTACCTACCTGTCTACCTACCTGTCTACCTGGTGACATGTTTAAACTCTACCTGTCCTGACCGTTCAGGCTACAGATACTTGAACCTCCATACTGTCTACCTGTCTACCTACCTGTCTACCTACCTCTCTACCTACCTCTCTACCTACCTGTCTACCTACCTGTCTACATACCTGTCTACATACCTGTCTACCTGTCTTCCTGTCCTGACTGCCCAGCTACAGATACCTGAACCTCCATACTGTTTACCTGTCTACCCACCTCTCTACCTACCTGTCTACCTGTCTACCTGTCTTCCTGTCCTAACTGCAGATACCTGAACCTCCAGTACTGTTCCTCTCACCTCTCTGGCGGACCTGGATGGTCCTGAGTGCCAGGATGTTCTGTTCATCAGAGAGGAACTGCTTCATCTTGATGAACGGTTCCTTTCCTTTCACAGTCAGCTTCCTCCAGGGTTTGGGTCGGGCCAGGATCTCGCTGACCGAGCCCTGAGACAGGCCCAGCACGTAGTGTCCAAACACCCGCTGGCCGATGTTATGCTTCAGCAGCTGCTCCTTCACCTGGAAGGCGATCTCTGCCGTGTCCAGTTGGTCCTCGTCTCCTGCCGTCGAGCTGCCGCTCTCTGATTGGTCGCTGGGCAGGCCGGCGTCCACGCTGCCCGCCCCCCCCGACCCCCCCGACCCCTGGGTGGCTGACATCAGGGCCACTTTGGCTGCATAGAGGGCGGTGGGGAACGCCATGAGGCCCTCCCTCTTAAAGTGAGGGGAGAGGAGCTGCTTGTGGAGGATGTGGTCTCCTGACAGTCTGTCCCCGGAGCACGGGGACACGGAGAACGGACGGGGAAGATCGTGGCTGGAGGACGAGCCGTCCAGGGTGGGGGGGCCGGAGCTGGGGGAGGCTCGACCGTCCGCATGAGAGGAGGACGAGTGGGAGGCGGGAGGCCGGCCAGACTCCCTACCACCATCCTCAGACTGGTCATCATCTGGGGACAGAAAACACCTGGATCACTATCTGATCACCTCATACAGGTAAATACTGTAACACACACTAGTGATCACTATCTGATCACCTCATACAGGTAAATACTGTAACACATACTAGTGATCACCATCAGATCACCTCATACAGGTAAATACTGTAACACATACTAGTGATCACTATCTGATCACCTCATACAGGTAAATACTGTAACACTAGTGATCACTATCAGATCACCTCATACAGGTAAATACTGTAACACTAGTGATCACTATCAGATCACCTCATACAGGTAAATACTGTAACACATACTAGTGATCACTATCTGATCACCTCATACAGGTAAACACTGTAACACATACTAGTGATCACTATCTGATCACCTCATACAGGTAAACACTGTAACACATACTAGTGATCACTATCTGATCACCTCATACAGGTAAATACTGTAACACATACTAGTGATCACTATCTGATCACCTCATACAGGTAAACACTGTAACACATACTAGTGATCACTATCTGATCACCTCATACAGGTAAATACTGTAACACACACTAGTGATCACTATCTGATCACCTCATACAGGTAAATACTGTAACACATACTATTGATCACCATCAGATCACCTCCCTATATGGAATATATACTGTGTACCAATGAGTATCAACCAGTCACTGAGTTATGATGAGTTTTCAGACGATGACTAAACTCGCTGCTTCTCATTACAACTCTCGTGGTAATTTATTTAAACAAGGTTTTTATAAACAGAAAATCAAATGTTTTTATATTTATTTTACCGATACTGTGCAACATCCGGGACTTGTCCACCAGGTATTTGTGAGATGGAAGAAAGACTTCTTTATCCAGCAGCATGGCCTCAGCAGCCTTGGTAGAATCCTGCACAAACACACACAAACACACACAAACACAAACAAAAGCTGTTCATTTCCAATGAATCAGAAGCTGCAGCTGTAGATCTGCTATAATGGATCAGTGAAGCTTTTAGTGACACCAAGAGAACATTAGAAGGAACCAAAGGGTTAAACCTGCTGTACAGGTGCATACTGTATATCTACTGTATATCTACCTGTATATCTACTGTATATCTACCTGTATATCTACCCGTATATCTACTGTATAGCTACCTGTATATCTACCTATATATCTACTGTATAGCTACCTGTATATCTACCTGTATATCTACTGTATATCTACCTGTATATCTACCTGTATATCTACTGTATATCTACCTGTATATCTACCTGTATATCTACTGTATATCTACTGTATATCTACTGTATATCCACTGTATATCTACTGTATATCTACCTGTATATCTACTGTATATCTACTGTATATCTACCTGTATATCTACTGTATATCTACTGTATATCTACCTGTATATTTAGCTGTATATCTACCTGTGAGGAGCTGCCGTTGGCTGACGCCAGCTTCATCACCTTCAGGATACTGAGGACAGAAACATGCAGAGAAAGTCAGTGTTGTGGTCTTAAAGTCACATTATTGTGAATGACTTCCACTAACGTGATCACCTGAGCTCAGTTTTAATCTCTTCGTAGTCCATCTGGGACTGAAGTTTAGCTTCTAATCTCTGAAACAGAGAAAGAGAAGCAGCATGTTTTATTTCATATTAATAAGATTCTCATTAGTTATTAGTTATTAGTCATTAGTTATTAGTTATTAGCAGGACTGAGGAGGGTCTACTCACCTCGATAGCTTCCGTCTTATAGGCCAGCTGGCGTTCCATCTCTAGGATCTGATTGGCCGAGGTCTCTTGAACTTCCTGTAGCGTGAACTGCAGCCGCTGGATGTTCTCCAGCAGACGGAGGATTTCACGGTCTTTAGCCAGCAGGGCGGCTTCCAGCTGGGAGGGCAACACCTCACCCTTCACCCTCCTCTCCTGAAGGGGGGAGATGGAGATGGGATGGGGGGGGTGAGGAAAGGGTGAGGAGGGGGGAGAAGGTGAGAGGCCGGCCGGTGAGGGGGGGGAGGGAGAAGGTGAGAGGCCAGCCGGTGACTCACAACCTCTACAGTGTTGATAGGATTCAGAAGCTGGACAGACTTCAGCTAACACAGGTTAATACTGTGGTTTATATATCTGATAATGATGCAACACGTCACTGTAATCTGATTACTTTTACACAACACATCTGTCTACATTTAGGTGTGTTAGTTATAATTTGTTTCAAAGAAGAGATATGTTATTAATGAGATATGTAGATGATTTTCAGACCTTGAACTAAATGTGTGATCAAGGTGATCAATACTCTCTTTATACTGTTTAGGAGTTTGTTTGCTTTGATGATGTCTCTCCTGCGTCTCTCCTTCGTCTCTCCTACATCGTCTCCTACGTCTCTCCTAAGTCTCTCTCCTACGTCTCTCCTACGTCTCTCCTATGTCTCTCTCCTACATCGTCTCCTTCGTCTCTCCTACGTCTCTCCTTCGTCTCTACTTCGTCTCTCCTACGTCTCTCGTACGTCTCTCCTACATCGTCTCCTACGTCTCTCCTACGTCTCTCCTACGTCTCTCCTACATCGTCTCCTACGTCTCTCCTACGTCTCTCCTATGTCTCTCCTATGTCTCTCTCCTACATCGTCTCCTACGTCTCTCCTTCGTCTCTCCTACATCGTCTCCTACGTCTCTCCTTCGTCTCTCCTACGTCTCTCCTACGTCTCTCCTTCGTCTCTCTCCTACGTCTCTCCTTCGTCTCTCCTACGTCTCTCCTTCGTCTCTCCTTCGTCTCTCCTACGTCTCTCCTACGTCTCTCCTACGTCTCTCCTACATCGTCTCCTACGTCTCTCCTACGTCTCTCCTACGTCTCTCCTATGTCTCTCTCCTACATCGTCTCCTACGTCTCTCCTTCGTCTCTCCTACATCGTCTCCTACGTCTCTCCTTCGTCTCCTACGTCTCTCCTTCGTCTCTCCTACGTCTCTCCTACGTCTCTCCTTCGTCTCTCCTACGTCTCTCCTACGTCTCTCCTACGTCTCTCCTACGTCTCTCTCCTACGTCTCTCCTACGTCTCTCCTACGTCTCTCCTACATCGTCTCCTACGTCTCTTCTACGTCTCTCTCCTACGTCTCTCCTACGTCTCTCCTACGTCTCTCCTATGTCTCTCTCCTACATCGTCTCCTACGTCTCTCCTTCGTCTCTCCTACGTCTCTCCTACGTCTCTCTCCTACGTCTCTCCTACGTCTCTCTCCTACGTCTCTCCTTCGTCTCTCCTACGTCTCTCCTACGTCTCTCCTACGTCTCTCTCCTACGTCTCTCCTACGTCTCTCTCCTACGTCTCTCCTACGTCTCTCCTACGTCTCTCTCCTACGTCTCTCCTACGTCTCTCCTACGTCTCTCCTACATCGTCTCCTACGTCTCTCCTTCGTCTCTCCTACATCGTCTCCTACGTCTCTCCTTCGTCTCTCCTACGTCTCTCCTACGTCTCTCCTACGTCTCTCCTTCGTCTCTCCTACATCGTCTCCTACGTCTCTCCTTCGTCTCTCCTACGTCTCTCCTACGTATCTCCTACGTCTCTCTCCTACGTCTCTCCTACGTCTCTCTCCTACGTCTCTCCTACGTCTCTCCTACGTCTCTCTCCTACGTCTCTCCTACGTCTCTCCTACGTCTCTCTCCTACGTCTCTCCTACGTCTCTCCTACGTCTCTCTCCTACGTCTCTCCTACGTCTCTCCTACGTCTCTCTCCTACGTCTCTCCTACGTCTCTCCTACGTCTCTTCTACGTCTCTCCTACATCTCTCCTGTGTCTCTTCTACGTATCTCTCCTACATCTCTCCTACGTCTCTCCTACGTCTCTCTCCTACGTCTCTCCTACGTCTCTCCTACGTCTCTCCTGTGTCTCTCCTACGTCTCTCCTACGTCTCTCCTACGTCTCTTCTACGTCTCTCCTACATCTCTCCTGTGTCTCTTCTACGTATCTCTCCTACATCTCTCCTACGTCTCTCCTACGTCTCTCCTACGTCTCTCTCCTACGTCTCTCCTACGTCTCTCCTACGTCTCTTCTACGTCTCTCCTACATCTCTCCTGTGTCTCTTCTAGGTATCTCTCCTACATCTCTCCTACGTCTCTCCTACGTCTCTCTCCTACGTCTCTCCTACGTCTCTCCTACGTCTCTCTCCTACGTCTCTCCTACGTCTCTCCTACGTCTCTCTCCTACGTCTCTCCTACGTCTCTCCTACGTCTCTCTCCTACGTCTCTCCTACGTCTCTCCTACGTCTCTCCTACGTCTCTCCTGTGTCTCTTCTACGTCTCTCCTACGTCTCTCCTACGTCTCTCCTGTGTCTCTTCTACGTCTCTCTCCTACGTCTCTCCTACGTCTCTCCTACGTCTCTTCTACGTCTCTCCTACGTCTCTCCTGTGTCTCTCCTACGTCTCTCTCCTACGTCTCTCCTACGTCTCTCCTACGTCTCTCCTACATCTCTCTCCTACGTCTCTCCTACGTCTCTCCTACGTCTCTCTCCTACGTCTCTCCTACGTCTCTCCTACATCTCTCTCCTACGTCTCTCCTACGTCTCTCCTACGTCTCTCCTACGTCTCTCCTACATCTCTCTCCTACGTCTCTCCTTCGTCTCTCCTACGTCTCTCCTACATCGTCTCCTACGTCTCTCCTACGTCTCTCCTACGTCTCTCCTACATCGTCTCCTACGTCTCTCCTACGTCTCTCTCCTACGTCTCTCCTACGTCTCTCCTATGTCTCTCCTATGTCTCTCTCCTACATCGTCTCCTACGTCTCTCCTTCGTCTCTCCTACATCGTCTCCTACGTCTCTCCTTCGTCTCTCCTACGTCTCTCCTACGTCTCTCCTACGTCTCTCCTTCGTCTCTCCTACGTCTCTCCTACGTCTCTCTCCTACGTCTCTCCTACGTCTCTCCTACGTCTCTCCTACATCGTCTCCTACGTCTCTCCTTCGTCTCTCCTACGTCTCTCCTACGTCTCTCCTACGTCTCTCCTTCGTCTCTCCTACGTCTCTCCTACGTCTCTCTCCTACGTCTCTCCTACGTCTCTCCTACGTCTCTCCTACGTCTCTCCTACATCTCTCTCCTACGTCTCTCCTACGTCTCTCCTACGTCTCTCCTACGTCTCTCTCCTACGTCTCTCCTACGTCTCTCCTTCATCTCTCTCCTACGTCTCTCCTACGTCTCTCCTACGTCTCTCCTACGTCTCTCCTACATCTCTCTCCTACGTCTCTCCTTCGTCTCTCCTACGTCTCTCGTACGTCTCTCCTACATCGTCTCCTACGTCTCTCCTACGTCTCTCCTACGTCTCTCCTACATCGTCTCCTACGTCTCTCCTACGTCTCTCTCCTACGTCTCTCCTACGTCTCTCCTATGTCTCTCCTATGTCTCTCTCCTACATCGTCTCCTACGTCTCTCCTTCGTCTCTCCTACATCGTCTCCTACGTCTCTCCTTCGTCCTCCACTCTCTCCCCTCTCCTACGTCTCTCCTCGTCTCTCCTCGTCTCTCCTACGTCTCCTCCTACTCTCCTACTTCTCCTACGTCTCTCCTATCTCTCCTACGTCTCTCCTACATCGTCTCTACTCTCTCTACATCTCTCTCCTACGTCTCTCCTACGTCTCCTCTCTTCCTACGTCTCTCCTGTCTCTCCTACATCTCTCCTCGTCCTCCTCGTCTCTCCCCGTCTCTCCTACGTTTTCTCCTACCTCTTCCTACGCCCTCCTACGTCTCTCCTTCTCTCTCCTTCTCTCCTACTCTCTCCTACTCTCCTACGTCTCTCCTACTCTTCTTCGTCTCTCCTACGTCTCTCCTGTGTCTCTCCTACTCTCTCCTACGTCTCTCCTACGTCCCTACGTCTCTCCTACGTCTCTCTCTTCTCTCTCTCTCTCCTACGTCTCTCCTACTCTCTCTTCGTCTCTCCTACGTCTCTCCTGTGTCTCTCCTACATCTCTCCTACGTCTCTCTCCTACGTCTCTCCTACGTCTCTCCTACGTCTCTCCTACGTCTCTCCTACATCTCTCTCCAACGTCTCTCCTACGTCTCTCCTACGTCTCTTCTACGTCTCTCCTACGTCTCTCCTGTGTCTCTTCTACGTCTCTCTCCTACGTCTCTCCTACGTCTCTCCTACGTCTCTCCTACATCTCTCTCCTACGTCTCTCCTACGTCTCTCCTACGTCTCTCCTACGTCTCTCTCCTACGTCTCTCCTACGTCTCTCCTACATCTCTCTCCTACGTCTCTCCTACGTCTCTCCTACGTCTCTCCTACATCTCTCTCCTACGTCTCTCCTTCGTCTCTCCTACGTCTCTCCTACATCGTCTCCTACGTCTCTCCTACGTCTCTCCTACGTCTCTCCTACATCGTCTCCTACGTCTCTCCTACGTCTCTCTCCTACGTCTCTCCTACGTCTCTCCTATGTCTCTCCTATGTCTCTCTCCTACATCGTCTCCTACGTCTCTCCTTCGTCTCTCCTACATCGTCTCCTACGTCTCTCCTTCGTCTCTCCTACGTCTCTCCTACGTCTCTCCTACGTCTCTCCTTCGTCTCTCCTACGTCTCTCTCCTACCTCTCCTACGTCTCTCCTTCAGCTCTCTCCTACGTCTCTCCTACGAGCTCCTCCTACGTCTCTCCCTACGTCTCTCCTACGATCTCATACATCGTTCTCCCTACGTCTCTCTTCGTCTCTCCAACGGTCTCTCTTACGTCTCTCCTACATCGTCAATCCTACTGTCTCTCTCCTACTCGTCTCCTACGTCTCTCCTTCGTCTCCTACGTCCTCCTACGTCTCTCCCTACGTCTCTCCTACGTCTCTCCTACGTCTCTCCTAGTATTCTACGTCTCTCTACAGTCTCTCCTACGGTCTCTCGTCTCTCTTCGTCTCTCCTACGGATCTCTCCTACGTCTCTCCTACATCTCTCTCTACGTCTCTCCTACGTCTCTCCTACGTCTCTCTCTTCGTCTCTCCTACGTCTCTCCTACTCTCTCTCCTACGTCTCCTACGTCCTCTAACGTCTCTACGTCTCTCCTACGTCTCTCTTTCGTCTCTCCTACGTCTCTCCTTCGTCTCTCCTACGTCTCTCCTACGTCTCTCCTTCGTCTCTCCTACGTCTCTCCTACGTCTCTCCTACGTCTCTCCTTCGTCTCTCCTACGTCTCTCCTACGTCTCTCCTACGTCTCCTAGCTTCTCTCTACATCGCTCTCCTACGTCTCTCCTACGTCTCTCCTACGTCTCTCCTACGGTCTCTCCTACGTCTCTCCTACGTCTCTCCTTCGTCTCTCCTACGTCTCTCCTTCGTCTCTCCTACGTCTCTCCTACGTCTCTCCTTCGTCTCTCCTACGTCTCTCCTACGTCTCTCCTACGTCTCTCCTACGTCTCTCCTTCGTCTCTCCTACGTCTCCCCTACGTTCTCCTACAGTCTCGTCTCCTGTCTCTCCTTCGTCTCTCCTACGTCTCTCCAACGTCTCTCCTACGTCTCTCCTACGTCTCTCCTACGTCTCTCCTTCGTCTCTCCTTCGTCTCTCCTTCGTCTCTCCAACACTCTCCTACGTCTCTCCTACGTCTCTCCTACGTCTCTCCTTCGTCTCTCCTTCGTCTCTCCTACGTCTCTCCTACGTCTCTCCTACGTCTCTCCTTCGTCTCTCCTACGTCTCTCCTACGTCTCTCCTACGTCTCTCCTGCGTCTCTCCTACGTCTCTCCTTCGTCTCTCCTACGTCTCTCCTACGTCTCTCCTACGTCTGTCCTACGTCTCTCCTACGTCTCTCCTACGTCTCTCTCCTACGTCTCTCCTACGTCTCTCCCTACTCGTCTCTCCTACGGTCTCTCCTACTCTCTCCTACGTCTCTCCTACGTCTCTCCTACGTCTCTCTCTACGTCTCTTCTACGTCTCTCCTACGTCTCTCCTACGTCTCTCTACGTCTCTCCTACGATCTCTCCTACGTCTCTCCTACGTCTCTCTCCGTCTCTCTCCTACGTCTCTCTACGTCTCTCTAGTCTCTCTAGTCTCTCTCCTACATCTCT
This sequence comes from Sebastolobus alascanus, assembly GCA_916701645.2. Classification (NCBI taxonomy): domain Eukaryota; kingdom Metazoa; phylum Chordata; class Actinopteri; order Perciformes; family Sebastidae; genus Sebastolobus; species Sebastolobus alascanus. The sequence goes on along the minus strand of CAKAOJ020000414.1, from coordinate 370,924 downwards.
TCCTACGTCTCTCCTACGTCTCTCCTACGTCTCTCTCTACGTCTCTCTCCTACTCTCTCCTACGTCTCTCCTACGTCTCTCTCCTACGTCTCTCCTACGTCCTCTCCTCTTCTCTCCTACGTCTCTCCTAGTCTCTCCTACGTCTCTCTCCTACGTCTCTCCTAGTCTCTCGTCTCTCTCACGTCTCTCTCATCTTCTGGTCCTCTTCCTACGTCTCTCCTCTTCTCTCCTTACGTCTCTCCTACGTCTCTCCTACGTCTCCTCTACGTCTCTCCTACTACGTCTTCTCCGTCTCCTCTACGTCTCTCTCCTACGTCTCCTCCTACGTCCTCCTGTCGTCTCTCTAGATCACTCTCCTACGTCTCTCCTACGTATCTCCTACGTCTCTTCCTACGTCCTCCTACGGTCTCTTGTATCCTACGTCTCTCTCTACGTCTCTCCCTTCGTCTCTCCTACGTCTCTCCTACGTCTCTCTCTAGCTCTCTCCTACGTCTCTCTCTACTCTCTCCTACGTCCCCTCCTACTCTTCCTCTCTCCTACTCTCTCCTACGTCTCTCCTACGTCTCTCCTTGTCTCTTCTACGTCTCTCTCTACGTCCCCCTCCCGTCTCTCCTCTCTCTCCTCTCTCTCTCCTCGTCTCTCTACGTCTCTCCTCGTCCTCCTCGTCTCTCTCGTCTCTCCTACTCTCTCTCCTCGTCTCCCTCGTTCTCCTTCATCTCTCTCCTACTCTCTCCTACGTTCCTCTGTCTCTCCTTCGTCCTACGTCTCTCGTCGTCTCTCCTACGTCTCTCCTACGTCTCTCCTACGTCTCTCCTACGTCTCTCCTACATCTCCCCTTTGTCTCCCCTCGTTCTCTCCTACTCTCTCCTACGTCTCCCTGTCTCTCCTATGTCTCTCCTACGTCTCTCCTACGTCTCTCCTTCGTCTCTCCTACATCTCTCCTACTCCTCCTTCGTCTCTCCTCGTCTTCCTCTCTCTCCTCTCTCTCCTTCGTCCTCTCTACGTCTCTCCTACGTCTCTCCTACGTCTCTCCTACGTCTCTCCTCGTCTCCTACGTCTCTCTACGTCCTCTCCTACGTCTCTCCTACGTCTCTCCTACGTCTCTCCTACGTCTCTCCTACGTCTCTCCTACGTCTCTCCTACGTCTCTCCTACGTCTCTCCTACGTCTCTCCTAGTCTCTCCTACGTCTCTCTCCTACGTCTCTCCTACGTCTCTCCTACGTCTCTCCTACATCTTCTCCTACGTCTCTCCTACGTCTCTCCTACGTCTCTCCTACGTCTCTCCTACGTCTCTCCTACGTCTCTCCTACGTCTCTCCTACGTCTCTCTCCTACGTCTCTCCTACGTCTCTCCTACGTCTCTCTCCTACGTCTCTCCTACGTCTCTCCTACGTCTCTCCTACGTCTCTCCTACGTCTCTCCTACGTCTCTCCTACGTCTCTCCTACGTCTCTCCTATGTCTCCTACGTCCTCCTACGTCTCTCCTACGTCTCTCTACGTCTCTACGTGTCTCTCTCCTACGTCTCTCCTACGTCTCTCCTACGTCTCTCTCCTACGTCTCTCCTACGTCTCTCCTACGTCTCTCCTACGTCTCTACGTCTCTCCTACGTCTCTCCTACGTCTCTCCTACGTCTCTCCTACGTCTCTCCTACGTCTCTCCTACGTCTCTCCTACGTCTCTCTCCTACGTCTCTCTCCTACGTCTTCTCCTACGTCTCTCCTACGTCTCTCCTACGTCTCTCTCCTACGTCTCTCCTACGTCTCTCCTACGTCTCTCTCCTACGTCTCTCCTACGTCTCTCCTACGTCTCTCCTACGTCTCTCCTACGTCTCTCCTACTTCTCTCTCCTACGTCTCTCCTACGTCTCTCCTACGTCTCTCCTACGTCTCTCCTACGTTCTCTACGTCTCTCCTACGTCTCTTTCCTACGTCTCTCCTACGTCTCTCCTACGTCTCTCCTACATCGTCTCCTAGTCTCTCTACGTCTCTCTCCTACGTCTCTCCTACGTCTCTCCTAGTCTCTCCTACGTTCTTCTACGTCTCTCCTACGTCTCTCCTACGTCTATCTTACGTCTCTCCTTCGTCTCTCCTTCGTCTCTTACGTCTCTCCTTCGTCTCTCCTACGTCTCTCCTACGTCTCTCCTACGTCTCTCCTACGTCTCCCTTCGTCTCTCCTAATCGTCTCTCTACGTTCTCCTTCGTCTCTCCTACGTCTCTCCTACGTCTCTCCTACGTCTCTCTACGTCTCTCTCCTACGTCTCTCCTACGTCTCTCTCCTACGTCTCTCCTACGTCTCTCCTACGTCTTCTCTACGTCTCTCCTACGTCTCTCCTACGTCTCTCTCCTACGTCTCTCCTACGTCTCACCTACGTCTCTCTCCTACGTCTCTCTACGTCTCTCCTACGTCTCTCTCTACGTCTCTCCTACGTCTCTCCTTCGTCTCTTCTACGTCTCTCCTACATCTCTCCTGTGTCTCTTCTACGTCTCTCTCCTACATCTCTCCTACGTCTCTCCTACGTCTCTCTCCTACGTCTCTCCTACGTCTCTCCTACGTCTCTCCTACGTCTCTCTACGTCTCTTCCTACGTCTCTCCTTCGTCTCTCCTACGTCTCTCTCTACGTCTCTCCTACGTCTCTCCTACGTCTCTCCTACGTCTCTCCTCGTCTCTCTACGTCTCTCTCTACGTCTCTCCTACGTCTCTCCTACGTCTCTCCTACGTCTCTTCTACGTCTCTCCTCGGTCTCTCCTCTCTCTACGTCTCTCCTACGTCTCTCCTACGTCTCTCCTACGTCTCTCCTACGTCTCTCCTACGTCTCTCCTACGTCTCTCCTACATTCACTCGTCTCTCCTAACGTCTCTCCTACGTCTCTCCTACGTCTCTCCTACGTCTCTCCTTCGTCTCTCTTCGTCTCTCTCCTACGTCTCTCCTACGTCTCTCCTACGTCTCTCTCCTACGTCTCTCCTTCGTCTCTCCTACGTCTCTCCTACGTCTCTCCTACGTCTCTCCTACGTCTCTCCTACGTCTCTCCTACGTCTCTCTCCTACGTCTCTCCTACGTCTCTCCTACGTCTCTCCTACGTCTCTCTACGTCTCTCCTACGTCTCTCCTACGTCTCTCCTACGTCTCTCCTACGTCTCTCCTACGTCTCTCCTTCGTCTCTCCTACGTCTCTCTCCTACGTCTCTCCTACGTCTCTCCTACGTCTCTCCTACGTCTCTCCTACGTCTCTCCTACGTCTCTCCTAGTCTCTTCTACGTCTCTCTCCTACGTCTCTCCTACGTCTCTCTCCTACGTCTCTCCTACGTCTCTTCTACGTCTCTCCTACGTCTCTCCTGTGTCTTTCCTACGTCTCTCCTACGTCTCTCCTACGTCTCTCCTACGTCTCTCCTACGTCTCTCCTACGTCTCTCTCTACGTCTCTCCTACGTCTCTCCTACGTCTCTCCTACGTCTCTCTCTACGTCTCTCCTACGTCTCTCCTGTGTCTCTCTACGTCTCTCCTACGTCTCTCCTACGTCTCTTCTCTCGTCTCTCCTTCGTCTTCCTACGTCTCTCCTACGTCTCTCCTACGTCTCTCCTACGTCTCTCCTACGTCTCTCCTACGTCTCTCCTACGTCTCTCTCTCGTCTCTCCTACGTCTCTCTACGTCTCTTCACTACTCTCTCTCCTACGTCTCTCCTACTCTCTCTCCTACGTCTCTCCTTCGTCTCTCCTACGTCTCTCCTACGTCTCTCCTTCGTCTCTCCTACGTCTCTACTACGTCTCTCCTACGTCTCTACTCCTACGTCTCTCCTACATCCTCTCCTACGTCTCCTCCTAGTCTCTCCTACATCTCTCCTACGTCTCTCCTACGTCTCTCCTACGTCTCTCCCTACGTCTCTCCTGTGTCTCTCCTACGTCTCTCCTCGTCTCTCCTACGTCTCTCCTACGTCTCTCCTACGTCTCTCCTACGTCTGTCCTACTCTCTCCTTGTCTCTCTACGTCGTCTCCTACGTCTCTCCTACGTCCTCTCCTACGTCTCTCCTACGTCTCTCTACGTCTCTCTACGTCTCTCCTGTGTCCTTCTACGTTCCTCGTCTCCTACGTCTCTCCTACGTCTCTCCTACGTCTCTTCTACGTCTCTCCTACGTCTCTCCTACGTCTCTTCTACGTCTCTCCTACGTCTCTCCTGTGTCTCTTCTACGTCTCTCTCCTACGTCTCTCCTACATCTCTCCTACGTCTCTCCTACGTCTCTTCTACGTCTCTCCTACGTCTCTCCTGTGTCTCTTCTACGTCTCTCTCCTACGTCTCTCCTACATCTCTCCTACGTCTCTCCTACGTCTCTCCTACGTCTCTCTCCTACGTCTCTCCTGTGTCTCTACTACATCTCTCCTACGTCTCTCCTACGTCTCTCCTACGTCTCTCCTACGTCTCTCCTGTGTCTCTTCTACGTCTCTCTTCTACGTCTCTCCTACGTCTCTCCTACGTCTCTCCTACGTCTCTCCTACGTCTCTCCTACGTCTCTCCTACATCTCTCTCCTACGTCTCTCCTACGTCTCTCCTACGTCTCTCTCCTACGTCTCTCCTGTGTCTCTCCTACATCTCTCCTACGTCTCTCCTACGTCTCTTCTACGTCTCTCCTACGTCTCTCCTGTGTCTCTTCTACGTCTCTCTCCTACGTCTCTCCTACGTCTCTCCTACATCTCTCTCCTACGTCTCTCCTACGTCTCTCCTACGTCTCTCCTACATCTCTCTCCTACGTCTCTCTCCTACGTCTCTCCTACATCTCTCTCCTACGTCTCTCCTACATCTCTCTCCTACGTCTCTCCTACATCTCTCTCCTACGTCTCTCCTACATCTCTCTCCTACGTCTCTCCTACGTCTCTCCTACATCTCTCTCCTACGTCTCTTCTTCGTCTCTCCTACGTCTCTCCTACGTCTCTCTCCTACGTCTCTCCTACGTCTCTCCTACGTCTCTCCTACGTCTCTTCTTCGTCTCTCCTACGTCTCTCCTACTTCTCTTCTTCGTCTCTCCTACGTCTCTCCTACGTCTTTCCTACGTCTCTTCTTCGTCTCTCCTACGTCTTTCCTATGTCTCTTCTTCGTCTCTCCTACGTCTCTCCTACGTCTCTCCTACGTCTCTTCTTCGTCTCTCCTACGTCTCTCCTACGTCTTTCCTACGTCTCTTCTTCGTCTCTCCTACGTCTCTCCTACATCTCTCCTACGTCTCTCCTACGTCTCTCCTACGTCTCTCTCCTTCGTCTCTCCTACGTCTCTCCTACGTCTTTCCTACGTCTCTTCTTCGTCTCTCCTACGTCTCTCCTACGTCTCTCTCCTACGTCTCTCCTACGTCTCTCCTACGTCTCTCCTACATCGTCTCCTACATCGTCTCCTACGTCTCTCCTACGTCTCTCCTATATCGTCTCCTACGTCTCTTCTACGTCTCTCCTGCGTCTGTCCTACGTCTGTCCTATGTCTCTCCTACGTCTCTCTGGAGGGTCACTGTGGAATAAACTAGACGTCTAAGAATAAATCTGTATTATCTTTGGCTGATAATAAAACGTGCTCCACCTACAGCAGCTTAAAGTTTTATAATAAAAGACATCCCAGTAGTGGACATACAGTAGTGTTGACTGACTGGTTATCTCTGGGATGTAAAGATACCAAAGCAGTGATGAGTTAGTATCCTAGAAGTTACCATGAATATAAAAACAAGCATCCTAGAAGAGGAAGACGTATTCAGATCCTTTAGTTCAGTAAAAATAGCTTCAGCACAATTTAAAATCACTCCGTTATCAGTAAAACTGTAAATGTGCTTCACATGGTGAGACGTCTGCTCTTTGCTCAGCTCGAGGTCGGAGGACGCTGCAGAGCGCTGCAGAGCACAGCGTGGAGCAGCTATTATATATATAATATATATATATTATATGTCATTCAGAGGTGTGCAAGGAAGCTACTTCACTGTTTCTAGGCAACAACAACTGTTGTAGCTGTTATCTCATTGGTTGAGCTTTGAAAGGTCAAAGTTGAAATAATCTGAACTTTGAGTGCAGCGCTCGGTGGTGATTTCGGTGCCCGACACTGAGGTTAATCCTACGATATGAAGTATTATTATCAACATGTACTTAAAGTATCAAAAGCAAAAGTTCTCTTATTGCAGGAAAACGGTTCCTGTCAGAATCATATTATTATATATTATTATAGATTATTATATATTATTATATCATTATATATTAATATATTATTATATATTATTATATCATTATATATTAATATATTATTATATATTATTATATATTATTATATCATTATATATTAATATATTATTATATATTATTATATCATTATATATTAATATATTATTATATATTATTATATCATTATATATTAATATATTATTATATCATTATATATTAATATATTATTATATATTATTATATCATTATATATTAATATATTATTATATATTATTATATTATTATATATTATTATATATTATTATATTATTATATATTATTATATATTATTATATTATTATATATTATCATCAGTGATGCATTAACATGTGAGACATGTCATCTTCATGCTGTAGCGGCTGGTCTGGGATCTGTTTTAATAATACTGTTGGTCATATTCAACAATGCATAGAATATAAATATCACACAGAATCACATAAATATAGTACAAAGTACAATATTTCTCTGAGATATAGTGGTATGTCCAAAGTAGCAGGTAATGGAAGTAATGAAGTAAAGTACAAGTATCTCATCATTGTACTTAAGTACTTGAGTAAATGTAGTTGCGCTGCAGTACTTCCTGTGTGATGGCTCTTACCCTGCTCGCTCCCTCTGCTGGAGGACAGCGTCCGGCTGCCAGCTGTTCCTTTAGCCTCTCCACCTCCCTCTGAGCCTTCTCTGCTCTCTGCACACACACATCATCACATCACAGCGTTACCGCCTTCATACACAGGACGCATCAACGGGCTAATGACACCATCAAGGTGAGAGCATATACATAAATCACAGGAGGCGCCCTCGTCCTGAAACCTGAGAGGAAACCTTGGTAGACGAGTGCAGCCGGAGCCGTATTGTGCTGAGGGCGCTGTTTAGTCGGCCCACTTTATTCCCCAAACTGTTTACCTGCTCTGTCACACACGGCCCGCTAATTAATGATTCATTCTGAGAACATTTATCTACGAGCTGCTGGCAGAGAGCAGAGAGAGGAAAAGAGAGGGAGAGGGGAGAGGAGAGAGGAAAGGAGCATAGGAAGCATCGGGAGAGGAGAGGAGGAAGGGAGGATAGGAAGCATCGGGAGAGGGGAGAGGAGAGGAGGAAAGGAAGCATAAGGAGAGGGGAGAGGAAAGGAGGATAGGAAGCATCAGGAGAGAGGGGAGAGGAGAGAGGAAAGGAGCATAGGAAGCATCAGGAGAGGAGAGGAGGAAGGGAGGATAGAAAGCAATCAGGAGAGAGGAGGAAAGGAGGATAGGAAGCATCGGGAGAGGGGAGAAAAGGAAGGAGGATAGGAAGCATCAGGAAAGAGGGCAGAGGAAAGGAGGATAGGAAGCATCGGGAGAGAGGGGAGAGGAAAGGAGGATAGGAAGCATCAGGAGAAGAGAGAGGAAAGGAGGATAGGAAGCATCAGGAGAGGGGAGAGGAAAGGAGGATAGGAAGCATCGGGAGAGGGGAGAGGAAAGGAGGATAGGAAGGAAGGAGGATAGGAAGCATCAGGAGAGAGGGGGAGAGGAAAGGAGGATAGGAAGCAATCAGGAGAGAGGGGAGAGGAAAGGAGGATAGGAAGCATCAGGAGAGGGGAGAGGAAAGGAGGATAGGAAGCATCAGGAGAGGGGAGAGGAAAGGAGGATAGGAAGCATCAAGAGAGAGGGGAGAGGAAAGGAGGATAGGAAGCATCAGGAGAGGAGAGAGGAAAGGAGGATAGGAAGCATCAAGAGAGAGGGGAGAGGAAAGGAGGATAGGAAGCATCAAGAGAGAGGGGAGAGGAAAGGAGGATAGGAAGCATCAAGAGAGAGGAGAGAGGAAAGGAGGATAGGAAGCAATCAGGAGAGAGGGGAGAGGAAAGGAGGATAGTAAGCATCAGGAGAGGGGAGAGGAAAGGAGGATAGGAAGCATCAGGAGAGGGGAGAGGAAAGGAGGATAGGAAGCAATCAGGAGAGTGGAGAGGAAAGGAGGATAGGAAGCAATCAGGAGAGTGGAGAGGAAAGGAGGATAGGAATTATCAAGAGAGAGGGAGAGGAAAGGAGGATAGGAAGCATCAGGAGAGGAGAGAGGAAAGGAGGATAGGAAGCATCAGGAGAGAGGGGAGAGGAAAGGAGGATAGGAAGCATCAAGAGAGAGGGGAGAGGAAAGGAGGATAGGAAGCATCAAGAGAGAGGAGAGAGGAAAGGAGGATAGGAAGCATCAGGAGAGGGGAGAGGAAAGGAGGATAGGAAGCATCAAGAGAGAGGGGAGAGGAAAGGAGGATAGGAAGCATCAGGAGAGGAGAGAGGAAAGGAGGATAGGAAGCATCAGGAGAGGGGAGAGGAAAGGAGGATAGGAAGCATCAGGAGAGGAGAGAGGAAAGGAGGGATCACCAGGATAGGAAGCAATCAAGGCGGTGAGATAACGAAGAACCGTGGCATTGGCGTTTGGCGTTGGCGTTGGCGCTCACGCATCAATCGCTGCTCTCTGCTGAGTGGAGGCGTGCTGCCGTAGCGCCCACCGTCTCAGGTTTACACTCACTAATCACACACTCAGGAGTCGGGAGAGGAAAGGAGGTGCCCAGGACGGAGGGGGGGGGGGGTGCCCAGGACGGAGGGGGGGGGGGGCGCCCAGGACGGAGGGAGGGGGGTCTAATTAAAGCCGAGGCTTGATTACAGCAGTGATTACACCTTAACGAAGGAGCAGCTCAATCAGAGGAAGACTCGACTCACCTGGTTGGCTCGCTCTAGATTGGCCATGATGGCGTCGACCTCCTCTGCCCTGGAGCACACACACACACACACACACACACACACACACACACACACACACACACACACACACACACACACACACACACACACACACACAGGATTACTGGGCCGTGTTCACACCTATCACATTATCACACCTTCAGTATATAAAGGAATATAGAGTATATAACAGGACAAACTATATAATACAGGTAACTCTTCATTTTACAGGTCTGCAGGTTTCATGGTAATCAGGTGAGAATTAGGAAGTAACTATGTGAAATATAATAATAAAGTAATAAAGTGATTTTAGATCAATTTTGAGGTAAATATTGGGGTAATTTGGCAGTAATTCCAAAGAAATTTTAAATAGGTTACTTCCTAATTATCACCTAATTACCATGAAATGTGTGGACCTGTAAAATGAAGTGTTACCAACATACAGTATACGATGTAACCTCATAAACACTCATAAACACTCATAAACACTCATAAACACTCATTAAACTCAGAGGTTCTAATATTTCTTCCTCCACATTATATCAGTGAGAGCAGATTAAATATAACAACAGTCTAGTTCAACAGCCTCAAAGTGAATATGAGGCCTTATAATGCATTATAAACATGCTTATAATCTGCTCATAGCACTGTTTAAATATAGTTAATAAGCACTCATAAATATTCATAATGCTTTATAATAATAATCATAACACATTATAAAGCATTTTATAATGACTTATAAGGTCAAGTATCATAATACTTATTGTTTTGTGCAAGGATCATAGTGTATTATAATTCTCACATAGTTGTAATACATTATAATCGTTTTAATAATCACTGTTATGATGCATTATAATGTGTTGTTTGATTTAAGTAAAATAATAAATAATCTTACAACATTTTATGTGTTGTTCTGATTTTCACTTTACTTAAAGCAAACAATGACACATTATAATGCATCATAACAGTGATTATAATGCATTATGAAAAGATTATAAAACACTATGATCCTTGCAATATTAAAATGTCAGTGAGTGACCAGCAGTGATTATAGTTATTGTGATACTGGACCCTGTAAGTATATATAACTTTAATATGTTGTGATTATTATTATGAAGCATTATGAATATTTATGAGTGCTTATTAACTATAATTATACAGTGCTATGAGCAGCTTATAAGTGTGTTTATAATGCATTATAGGGCCTCGTATTGTTGTTAACAATCCCGTGAAGATATTGAGGATAATAAATATCATGAATCAGTTGTAATTTAATGCTTGAATATAAACTCCTGTACGGTAGCGGTGGTGTGACCTCTGTGACCTCTGTGACCTCTGTGACCTCTGTGACCTCTGTGACCTCAGCGGGCCGATGGGTGTACGGTACGTATGTGCGACTGCTGTCCTCACAGCTCCTCAGCCTCCATACGTCTAACTGTCAGAGCGCTGTAATTGTAACAGACGCTCAGCAGGATTATTCATGAGGTTTGTTTGAAGTTCAACAGTTTGATTTTGCTCACGTGGGACCGGATTTTCAAAAGGTAGATAAGATGAATTAACGAGGACGCTGGGATTGATTTAAATATTCACATAGAGTTTCTCAAGTTTCAGGACACACTGGTCCTTTTTACCAAAAGAAACATGTGTTCAAAGAACATATTAGACTTTTTTAATCCACATTAGAGAAACTACATTCAGCCGAACCTCCTTTCTCTTTCATGTTTGTACTGAACTGATCCCGTTGGCTCACATCCGGCTGCAGAACCACCTCCATGAGGCCCGGATAGATGGAGTCAGTCTCAGACCGTCCTCAGTGTTTCAGAGGGTCTGGGCCGTGACCCGGTCCAGGATAGATGGCGCCCCGCTGACAGCAACACTAACAGGTGTCAGCGCCACGTTTAATGAACTTGTGCAGTACAGAAAATGTTTTGTATTGATCAGCTGCTGGAAGCAGACAGATCGTCTTTCTTATCAACGTTGAGGAAAGACTCAGTGAGAGTAATAGAGGCTGAGTGTCAGGGAGGGAGGAGGGAGCTGGAGCGCTGGGGTCAGAACGGACCAGGACCAGCACCAGGACCAGGACCAGGACCAGGACCAGGACCAGGACCAGGACCAGCACCAGGACCACATAGCACAGATGCTCTCTCACACTGCACAAAGTGAAAATGTGTCCGATCCAGCAGAATGGATGGCAGCGGGTCTAGAAACATCAGTTCAATTGTGCCATGGATTAAGCCTGGGAGGAAATCCATTAGCAGCGGCTGGCTGTGCTCCGGAGCAGCAGCCAAACAAAGGAGTGTTTACTTTGAATGTCTATCGACATCCTTCATACAAGCTCAGATTCATTTCAGCCGTGCGCTGGATACATTGCGCTCAAAGACCAGGACAAGGTAGAGTGTTTTCTGAAGCAATCTTTAAATGGAGCAATTCTTCTTGAGGGCTGTCATGGCCCGGCTGCCAGCGAAGGCAAACACAGACCTCTCTCATCGACCCGCATTAGTGGCTGAGGCACTCGGCGCCGTTACAGCGGCATTCCTCCGCTCCACACGGGACCGCAGGTTATGGAGGCAGAATGAGGAACCACGACCACCGCCTCAGGGAGGCAGAATGAGGAAGAGGGGGAACCATCACCACCTCAGGGAGGCTGAGGATGAGGAAGAGGTGGAACCATCACCACCTCAGGGAGGCTGAGGATGAGGAAGAGGTGGAACCACCACCACCTCAGAGAGGCTGAGGATGAGGAAGAGGTGGAACCATCACCACCTCAGGGAGGCTGAGGATGAGGAAGAGGGGGAACCATCACCACCTCAGAGAGGCTGAGGATGAGGAAGAGGTGGAACCATCACCACCTCAGGGAGGCTGAGGATGAGGAAGAGGGGGAACCATCACCACCTCAGAGAGGCTGAGGATGAGGAAGAGGTGGAACCACCACCACCTCAGGGAGGCTGAGGATGATGAAGAGGTGGAACCATCACCACCTCAGAGAGGCTGAGGATGAGGAAGAGGTGGAACCACCACCACCTCAGAGAGGCTGAGGATGAGGAAGAGGTGGAACCATCACCACCTCAGAGAGGCTGAGGATGAGGAAGAGGTGGAACCACCACCACCTCAGAGAGGCTGAGGATGATGAAGAGGTGGAACCACCACCACCTCAGAGAGGCTGAGGATGAGGAAGAGGTGGAACCACCACCACCTCAGAGAGGCTGAGGATGAGGAAGAGGTGGAACCATCACCACCTCAGAGAGGCTGAGGATGAGGAAGAGGTGGAACCATCACCACCTCAGGGAGGCTGAGGATGAGGAAGAGGTGGAACCATCACCACCTCAGGGAGGCTGAGGATGAGGAACCACCACCACCTCAGGGAGGATGAGGATGAGGAAGAGGAAGAGGTGGAACCATCACCACCTCAGAGAGGCTGAGGATGAGGAAGAGGTGGAACCATCACCACCTCAGGGAGGCTGAGGATGAGGAAGAGGAAGAGGTGGAACCATCACCACCTCAGAGAGGCTGAGGATGAGGAAGAGGTGGAACCATCACCACCTCAGGGAGGCTGAGGATGAGGAAGAGGTGGAACCATCACCACCTCATGGAGGCTGAGGATGAGGAAGAGGAAGAGGTGGAACCATCACCACCTCAGAGAGGCTGAGGATGAGGAAGAGGTGGAACCATCACCACCTCAGAGAGGCTGAGGATGAGGAAGAGGTGGAACCATCACCACCTCAGGGAGGCTGAGGATGAGGATGAGGAAGAGGTGGAACCATCACCACCTCAGAGAGGCTGAGGATGAGGAAGAGGTGGAACCATCACCACCTCAGGGAGGCTGAGGATGAGGAAGAGGTGGAACCATCACCACCTCATGGAGGCTGAGGATGAGGAAGAGGAAGAGGTGGAACCATCACCACCTCAGAGAGGCTGAGGATGAGGAAGAGGAAGAGGTGGAACCACCACCACCTCAGAGAGGCTGAGGATGATGAAGAGGTGGAACCACCACCACCTCAGAGAGGCTGAGGATGATGAAGAGGTGGAACCACCACCACCTCAGGGAGGCTGAGGATGAGGAAGAGGATGAGGAAGAGGTGGAACCATCACCACCTCAGGGAGGCTGAGGATGAGGAAGAGGATGAGGAAGAGGTGGAACCATCACCACCTCAGAGAGGCTGAGGATGTATGAAAGTGTAAAAACATGTGAGGTAAATGGTGAGGCAGACTCTTACTTGTTGGCCATCTCCTGGTTGTATTTACACCGCAGGTCCAGCAGCTCCGTCTGGGCCGTGTTCAGAGCTGTGAGAGGCAAAAACAACACATGACCTTTGACCTTAAAGCTACACTACTGAGATTATTTACCAATATCATTTAATATCTCTTCAAAATACGGCTCATTTTTAGTTCAAACGTAACAGTCGAAGAACTCACAGATAGATGTTGTTAAACTTCATTCATAAATATGTTGGTTAGAACAGAACCAGTAGTGGTACCGGTACCGGCTCAGGTGTTTAAACCACTTACATGAATGCAGAACCTTGATCTTCTCCTCGGCCTCTGATAGTCTGTCAGCCAAACCAACGCTGGCGCTCTCTTCCTCTTCCTCCTCCTCTTCCTCCCTGAGAGAAAAACTCTGTCAGTTCCTTCACTTCCTCATTTAAAGCCCAGAGACAAAACATTCAGTATCAGTGCTGCTGCAGGCGTCTCTCTAAAACCCCGGGACAGACTACAGGTCCATTTAGGCTTTACTGTACGGGGTCACATGACCCTCTAACCCAGGGGTCAGAGGTCAGAGGTCAGGGGTCAGCAACCTTTACTATCAAAAGAGACATTTCAGGCAAAAAAAAAAGCTGGAGCCGCAAAACATTTGATCATTGTGATGAAGGTAACACAGTTTATAGTCTAAGTATATAGAATATAAGTCTAATGCAGTGAGGGACAAAGTGTTAATGTTAATGTACTACTACTATTAGGGTCACATTGAGGGAAAGAAAGTCGTAATATTACGAGAATAAAGTCATAACTTTACAAGAAAAAAAGTCGTAATATTACGAGAATAAAGTCATAACTTTACGAGAAAAAAATCGTAATATTACGAGAATAAAGTCATAACTTTACGAGAAAAAAAGTCGTAATATTACGAGAATAAAGTCATAACTTTACGAGAAAAAAAGTCGTAATATTGCGAGAATAAAGTCATAACTTTACGAGAAAAAAAGTCGTAATATTATGAGAATAAAGTCATAACTTTACGAGAAAAAAAGTCGTAATATTACGAGAATAAAGTCAAAACTTTACGAGAAAAAAAGTTGTAATATTACGAGAATAAAATCATAACTTTACGAGAAAAAAAGTTGTAATATTACGAGAATAAAGTCATAACCTTACGAGAAAAAAAGTTGTAATATTACGAGAATAAAGTCATAACTTTACGAGAAAAAAAGTTGTAATATTACGAGAATAAAGTCATAACTTTACGAGAAAAAAAGTCGTAATATTACTAGAATAAAGTCATAACTTTACGAGAAAAAAAGTCACCTACTGAACCTTTAAGGGGGTTCATTAACTCAGGAGACCTGAACCTTTAAGGGGGTTCATTAACTCAGGAGACCTGAACCTTTAAGGGAGTTCATTAACTCAGGAGACCTGAACCTTTAAGGGGGTTCATTAACTCAGGAGACCTGAACCTTTAAGGGGGTTCATTAACTCAGGAGACCTGAACCTTTAAGGGGGTTCATTAACTCAGGAGACCTGAACCTTTAAGGGGGTTCATTAACTCAGGAGACCTGAACCTCTAATATAAATCTCTACTGGTTTCCAGTCGGAGGCAGACGGCGGGTCACTGGTTCTCACCCTCGGCCCTCAGCTCGGTCCTGGTGGTCCTGGTGGTTCTGCTGTGGGGAGCCCGGGGCCCGGGGAGCCGGGGTGCTGTTGGGCGTCATCAGGGAGGCTGGGGAGCTGGACTCTGGGGGGTCCGCTGTCCCGGCTGGACCGTCCTCTGAGGGCTCTGAGTGGAGGAAGAAGAAGAACATCAGCTGATCCTTCACATCTCAGTCTTGCTTCATTTACAGTTGTTGTTATATCATAATATTTTTATCAGTGGCCGATCTTAGAGATGATCACGTTAACATTTCTATTTGATGAAATGTTCATCTTAAGTTGACGTTTCTCACATTTCTCCAGACATTTGGTGGAAGTCAGAGCTGAGAGCTGAGAACTGAGAGCTGAGAACTGAGAACTGAGAGCTGAGAGCTGAGAGCTGAGAACTGAGAGCTGAGAGCTGAGAGCTGAGAACTGAGAACTGAGAACTGAGAGCTGAGAACTGAGAACTGAGAGCTGAGAACTGAGAGCTGAGAACTGAGAGCTGAGAGCTGAGAACTGAGAGCTGAGAACTGAGAGCTGAGAACTGAGAGCTGAGAGCTGAGAACTGAGAGTTGAGAACTGAGAACTGAGAGCTGAGAACTGAGAGCTGAGAACTGAGAGCTGAGAGCTGAGAACTGAGAACTGAGAACTGAGAGCTGAGAGCTGAGAGCTGAGAACTGAGAACTGAGAGCTGAGAACTGAGAACTGAGAGCTGAGAACTGAGAGCTGAGAACTGAGAGCTGAGAGCTGAGAACTGAGAGCTGAGAACTGAGAGCTGAGAGCTGAGAACTGAGAACTGAGAGCTGAGAACTGAGAGCTGAGAGCTGAGAGCTGAGAACTGAGAACTGAGAGCTGAGAACTGAGAACTGAGAGCTGAGAACTGAGAGCTGAGAACTGAGAGCTGAGAGCTGAGAACTGAGAGCTGAGAACTGAGAGCTGAGAGCTGAGAACTGAGAACTGAGAGCTGAGAACTGAGAGCTGAGAGCTGAGAACTCAGAGCTGAGAGCTGAGAACTGAGAACTGAGAGCTGAGAACTCAGAGCTGAGAGCTGAGAGCTGAGAACTCAGAGCTGAGAGCTGAGAACTGAGAACTGAGAGCTGAGAACTCAGAGCTGAGAGCTGAGAACTGAGAACTGAGAGCTGAGAGCTGAGAACTGAGAACTGAGAGCTGAGAGCTGAGAGCTGAGAGCTGAGAGCTGAGAACTGAGAACTGAGAGCTGAGAGCTGAGAGCTGAGAGCTGAGAGCTGAGAACTGAGAGCTGAGAGCTGAGAGCTGAGAGCTGAGAGCTGAGAACTGAGAACTGAGAACTGAGAGCTGAGAGCTGAGAGCTGAGAGCTGAGAACTCAGAGCTGAGAGCTGAGAACTCAGAGCTGAGAGCTGAGAACTGAGAACTGAGAGCTGAGAACTGAGAACTGAGAGCTGAGAACTGAGAGCTGAGAGCTGAGAGCTGAGAACTCAGAGCTGAGAGCTGAGAACTCAGAGCTGAGAGCTGAGAACTGAGAACTGAGAGCTGAGAACTGAGAGCTGAGAACTGAGAGCTGAGAGAGCTGAGAACTGAGAGCTGAGAACTGAGAGCTGAGAACTGAGAACTGAGAACTGAGAGCTGAGAACTGAGAGCTGAGAACTGAGAGCTGAGAGCTGAGAACTGAGAACTGAGAACTGAGAACTGAGAGCTGAGAACTGAAAACTGAGAGCTGAGAACTGAGAACTGAGAGCTGAGAACTGAGAACTGAGAGCTGAGAACTGAGAGCTGAGAGCTAAGAGCTGAGAGCTGAGAGAGCTGAGAACTGAGAACTGAGAACTGAGAACTGAGAGCTGAGAACTGAGAACTGAGAGCTGAGAACTGAGAACTGAGAGCTGAGAACTGAGAACTGAGAGCTGAGAGCTGAGAGCTGAGAACTGAGAGAACTGAGAGCTGAGAACTGAGAGCTGAGAACTGAGAACTGAGGGCTGAGAACTGAGAGCTGAGAACTGAGAGCTGAGAGCTGAGAGCTGAGAGCTGAGAACTGAGAGCTGAGAACTGAGAACTGAGAACTGAGAGCTGAGAGCTGAGAACTGAGAGCTGAGAACTGAGAACTGAGAGCTGAGAACTGAGAGCTGAGAACTGAGAGCTGAGAGAGCTGAGAACTGAGAGCTGAGAACTGAGAGCTGAGAGCTGAGAACTGAGAGCTGAGAGCTGAGAACTGAGAGCTGAGAACTGAGAGCTGAGAGCTGAGAACTGAGAACTGAGAACTGAGAACTGAGAACTGAGAGCTGAGAACTGAGAACTGAGAGCTGAGAACTGAGAGCTGAGAGCTGAGAGCTGAGAACTGAGAGCTGAGAGCTGAGAGAACTGAGAGCTGAGAACTGAGAGCTGAGAGCTGAGAACTGAGAACTGAGAGCTGAGAACTGAGAACTGAGAGCTGAGAACTGAGAGCTGAGAACTGAGAGCTGAGAGCTGAGAACTGAGAACTGAGAACTGAGAACTGAGAGCTGAGAGCTGAGAGCTGAGAGAACTGAGAGCTGAGAACTGAGAGCTGAGAGTTGAGAACTGAGAACTGAGAGCTGAGAGTTGAGAGCTGAGAGCTGAGAACTGAGAGCTGAGAGTTGAGAGCTGAGAGCTGAGAGCTGAGAACTGAGAGCTGAGAACTGAGAACTGAGAACTGAGAACTGAGAACTGAGAGCTGAGAGCTGAGAACTGAGAACTGAGAGCTGAGAACTGAGAGCTGAGAACTGAGAACTGAGAGCTGAGAGCTGAGAACTGAGAACTGAGAGCTGAGAACTGAGAGCTGAGAGCTGAGAACTGAGAACTGAGAGCTGAGAACTGAGAGCTGAGAGCTGAGAACTGAGAACTGAGAGCTGAGAACTGAGAGCTGAGAACTGAGAGCTGAGAACTGAGAGCTGAGAACTGAGAGCTGAGAGTTGAGAACTGAGAAATGAGAGCTGAGAACTGAGAACTGAGAGCTGAGAGCTGAGAGTTGAGAACTGAGAGTTGGTACCTTTAGATGATTTAGACCGGTAGGTCTCAGACGGTATACGGTACCTTTAGATGATTTAGACCGGTAGGTCTCAGACGGTATACGGTACAGTAGCAGCCTGATTGGAGGATTGTGGCCTCACCTGTCTTTTCAAGGCACTCCAGGTGTTTCTTCCAGTGGCCGCTGATCTCCCGGACCAGCGCCTGGCTGTCTGGAGCCGAGCCGTGGAGGTTCTGCAGCCTTTCCTCCAGGGTGCGGGAGGCCTCCAGCACCGGAGCTGGATCTGTGAACACAGACACAAACAAACCTCCGAGGATGATATATCCATACACTCGTACTTTTCAAAAAAAGCAAAGTATCTGTTTTACTGTGTGCGCCGCCTGTAAAGCACTTTACAGAGCTCTCTGCAGAGAAGACTCAGTATTCCACTGAGACTAGTTTCCACCCAGTGACTCTGAGACTTTCTCCTCTCTTTGAACACTTCACAGGCTGGACCTAATGACACACCCTTCACATGTACAGAAAGCAGCTCTAATGAGTCCTCTCATGTGCCGATGAATGGCAAAGAAGACAAAAAGATTGCCGTGAATATGTGACGCAGTCTTAAGTCCCGAGCACACACCTATACTCGGCAAAGTGTAGAAAAAGTCTGCTCCTGAAAAGGGGGAAAAAAAGCGGGATTCTTTAGCACAACAGAGGAGCTGTTTTGCAATGCATGCGCGGCAGCACCGGGCCCATGGGGCCAACTAGGAGGCTGTTTCTCAGCTAACAAGTCTCCTCTGTATCATTTGATCATTTAAATTATTATGCCAGGAATTCTCAGGAGGCAGCTCGGCACTCCACATCACAGAGCTGTTTTTAATCTTCCCCTTCCCTTTCTTCCCCTCCCGAAAAGTTCAACAGCTCAGAGAGAGAGAGCTGCTCCTGTTGTGTACCTGCCTGCCGAACACCAAAGGAGGTGACTTCTAGTGCCAAAGCACAGAGAGGGAAGCTCTGGGGAGCTGCTTGACAAGGGGGGAGGAAGCACGCACACACACACACACACACACACACACACACACACACACACACACACACCGCAGCCCTTCTAAAGTCTAAAAGAGGAGGAAAATCGCTGCTTTGCTGCACAAACTTTTCTCCCACAGCTTTCATCCACTCATCTTAGACTCGTGTGTGGAACCCGATTGGATCCTTCTTCCGTCTGGGCACCGACTGAAGTGACTTTTCATAAGAAGTTGGAGCCGCAGACGTTTAAACTTTGCCAGATGCCACCGAGAGAGAATGCAAACTCTGAGCCGGCAGGCCGCCGACTAAACAAATGTTCATCGCAGACACAAAACTTCTGCAGTGTTTGAAATCCTGACCCGACGTTGCAGCTCGCCGTATCTGCATTTTCATCACACAAACATTTTGGGCCATTTAATTGATCAAGCTATTTTTCCCAGGACCGTTTACAGTCAAACATTGTCTGCATTCACTGTTACACCAGCTGTGGAGATATTGCATCAGTCACCAGGGACATCACTATTAAGAGCAGAGCTCTTCTAAGACAAACAGGATGACTTAAAGCAGCGCTCCTCCATCGACCCTCTGTCACAGAAATCACTTTATCAGCCTCTTTCCCATATATATCCTTTCAACTTCCAACCATCAAAGGACAGAGATTATAGGAAGGGATCTCTCACACATGGACAAGGCCGGATTATCAATCAGCAGCGGGGGGGGGGGGGCCAGGCAAATTTAAAGTGAAGGGATATAACTTAAGTCTGTATACAAAATTAACCCCCGTCAAAGTGGAGCAGCGGGGCGCTCTCTACGGGCCGGATCTACCCGGACTGACGGAGAGTCCACAAAGACCGCTGAGAACTTTGGCGAGTAGAGAGCTAATTGATGCTGCTAATAAGAAGCTCTTTATAGAGTAAATCCTGGAATTCAACATGAACCCCGTTAATCATCACGGCTGACGAGGAGAGTCACGGCACCGGCACCGCTGACAAATAAAGGATCCATTTTCAATTCATCTCTTATCTTAATTAGAGATGATTGGACGTCAGAACCGATCGGACCACGGCGGCTCCTTTAAACTAATAAATCATCTTCTCTGCATGATGAACACACAGCAGAACGCCGCGCTGTCACTCTGTGAACACATGAACGTGTTGGTTCACTCACTTCAGCTCCTGAGTCACATTTACTGGAGTTCTGACCGTCATTACTATCAGTTAGAATCAGTTAGAATCAGTCCAACAAGCCCGTTCACCTGCTATACAGATATACAACCGATTTAACCCGTTATACAGATATACAACCGATTTAACCCGTTATACAGATATACAACCGATTTAACCCGTTATACAGATATACAACCGATTTAACCCGTTATACAGATATACGGGACAGATTTAACCTGTTATACAGGACAGATTTAACCCGTTATACAGGACAGATTTAACCCGTTATACAGGACAGATTTAACCCGTTATACAGGACAGGTTTAACCCGTTATACGGGACAGATTTAACCCGTTATACAGATATACAACCGATTTAACCCGTTATACAGATATACGGGACAGATTTAACCCGTTATACAGATATACAACCGATTTAACCCGTTATACAGATATACGGGACAGATTTAACCCGTTATACGGGACAGATTTAACCCGTTATTTGGTAGTTAAACTGAAAAGTATGCACACCCAGCGTGTCAGTTATAATCCTTCGTTGCACAGGAACACCAGTGTGATGGATGTTTAAAACTAAACCATAGGATGGACGAGTTCAGGTCCGCTGTAGAGTTCACGTCATCAACGAGTCACCAGAGCTGGAAGAGGGACGAGACTGGGATTTGAAAATAATGTTGGAAGTGTTTTTACCCACTGACGGGTTAAGAGTCAAGATTCTAGACCGTCTACCTCTATAATATAGATCAGGTCTAGACCGTCTACCTCTATAATATAGATCAGGTCTAGACCGTCTACCTCTATAATATAGATCAGGTCTAGACCATCTACCTCTATAATATAGATCAGGTCTAGACCATCTACCTCTATAATATAGATCAGGTCTAGACCATCTACCTCTATAATATAGATCAGGTCTAGACTGTCTGATTATAGACTTTATGTGCTAGAGAACATGTTAAAAAGTTGGTTGTAATATTGGATGTTTCTCTCCACTCCCAGTGGATATATAGTGTATATACCGTATATACAGTATATACGGTATATACAGTATAAACACAGTATATATATATACTATGTATATACTTTATATATAGTGTATACAGCGTGGTGAAGTGGAGGCCGGTCTGCAGCCTCCACTTCACCATGCTGCATACAGTATATATATAATGTATATATACAGTATATATATGTATATACTGTATATATATACTGTATACACATATATATATATGTATATACTGTATATATATAATGTATACCCATATATATATATGTATATACTGTATATATATACTGTATACAGCGGTCTGCAGCCTCCTCACAGAGTTGTTAGCAGCAGGACCGGAGATGGTAAAAAGTAGAGAAGAAGTTGTGATGAAGTCTTGTTAATGGCCAACACATGTTATCAGGACTTTTAATTGTTTTTGCACATTCGGAGCCGCGTTGATATTCAGTTTCATCACTTAGTGTGAGCGATAATGAGGCCGCCACCCTGGAGCTGCTTCCTCGTGGTCACCGCGTTGCCGTGTTATTGCACATCTCAGAGCTGACGGGAGGCGGTTACCGTACGAGCCTTCAGTCCGGCGAGCGGCAGCCAGAGCCCGTCAGCAGCCGGCGGCCCGGCGGACCGCGGGAGGCCCGTGGGGGGCCGGGGGGGGCCGGTGCACAGGTTCAGGATGTGTGTCTAGGTGGGTGGGGGGGGGTGGACCAGGGTGGCGTGCGCCAAGACAAGCAGGTGTGTCGGGGCGGTCCGTCTTGGCCCTGTCAGCGATACAGCATCATTAGGCGGTGTGGGCGCAGCAGGGTGCAGCATTATGTCTCCCTGGGCTCTGTGTAATTACGCTCTGACATAATTAACCCAGCAAGCCCATTAGCCAAGCATTGGCTGGCTGAAGAGAGAAAAAAACCCTATAATTATTTGTTGTGCGCATGTTAATGAGGCCAGCTGTGTTCCCATCATACAACACGAACAAATTAATTTACAAGGCTGTGCTCCAAGGTTTTTTCTTTTCATTCAAAACACTCTTGTTTTTTTCCCTCTGAGTGGACTTCAAGGTCCATAAACACGCTCCGCCGCTCGCTGCTGCAACAAACAGTAACACTGCTGTAATATTGTTATTGTCAAGAACCCAAACTAGGCTGAGACATCACCAAGTCTTTACTTTCACCTTCACACACACAATGTAAAGTGATATATATATATATATATATATATAGAAGGCCTCCTCTCTTCTACCCGTCAACGATTAGTCTCCATTAGAAACACACTCACAAACATGACTTCTCTGTTAGCGCTGCATTCTAAACCAACCAGCATTTGATATTCAGATAGCGAAGCGAAGTGGCGCGTTACCTTGATGTGGCAGAGGGAGTGAGGAAATACTGAAATAAAAAGAGAGGTGGAATGAAAAAAATGATTGTGGGAAGCGACGTCTTTTGTGTGTGAACAAAACAAAGCTGAAAGAGAAACTTCTTAACCTGTTCTCTTTCATAGCGCTTCCATGTCTTTGTTTGACAGACTGAAGGACGGAGAAGGAATGACATCAATACGGAGACATTTGAAAGCTCTGAATAAAAGAGCGGAGACACAGCGAGACGGCGTTTCAAATTAACACGAGACGCTGAAAACACGAGAAGAAGCAACGAGACGGAGACCAAACTTCACCTGGAATTATACCAAAAACACGTTGTGACAAATCACAATGAATTAACGTCATCAGATTCACCAGCAGCTCGTTACAGGTTACACACACACACACACACATTCCCACACACACACACACACACTGTGTGGTGATGCTGGAGTGTATTCAGGGCCCGGTCTGTCTCTCTGCCGGTCCCTGTGGGTCTCCTGCTCCACAGGGACCAGTTGGAGAGGCCCAGCTCTTTTATGAACATAATGCATTATTAAGCACCTCAAACATCTCCTGGGCCTTTGTTTATTACTGCTCTTATTAATCACTTGTGCATAATGTGGTCCCGCCCAGAGAGCTTTCATTTTCCATCAGCCGTTATACGTCCTCATTTTCCGACAGCCCGCCGCGCTCCTTCTCTCCTCTCATCCCGACTGTAGATACTCAGCTGCAAAATTACAATGAAGGCAGCTCGCTGTGCCTCGCAGGCTCTCTTGCTGCTGCTTGCTTATGTATATGAAAGGTTGAAGAAGGACAACTATTCTTCATGCATCTGAATGAGTCTGAATTACTAAGGTCAGTGCGTTCTGTTCTGATAATCTCACAGCCGAAGGAAACATCTGAGGCACTTCTAACCGTCTCGTTTCACAGGACGAGATGCGACCGGGACAAAAGGCTGCTTGTTCTCTGCTCTGCAGTACCGCTGGTCACCACTAGCTAGCACTGCTGCCATAACATTACCACCAACACATGCACACACACACACCTCCACCATGCCGTAGGCCCCGGCACACACACACACACACACACACACACACACACACACACACACACACTCTTGGAGGGGTGTATTCAGATCAGATTGTTCAGAGAGTCTCAGCGAGCTCCCCGCTCAGATAAAAGGCTCTGTGTTCTGAAGGAGAGGAGGAGTGGGGGGGATCCTGAGGGATGAGTGTGAGCACTGAGAGGAGGCGAGGAAGAGCAAACACCTGGAGCGTCAGTCTCAGGGCTACGCCCCTGGCGACAGGGCCTCGCTGCTCTCGCAGAGGTGGCAACAAACGCAGACGTTCAAACGCCACTCGCACACACACACACACACTAACACACACACTCCAGCAGAGAAGAAGAGCAGAGCGAGGCGGCGAGGAGGAGAGGAAGAAGACGAGAGAGGGAGTCAGGTGCATCTGTGGGAAAGCGATGAGTTTGGGCAGAAGCTGCCAGAGTTTGTGAGCGTTCAGTGATCAGGACGTGTTTATGTGCACTGATCAAACCGGAGCGGAGGTGAAATAAACATAGTTAGGAAACAGTGTTAACGGGTCTCTTTCAAGCTCCAGACAGGTAGGAGTTACAGTGCACAGCATGGGGAGATGGCACCGCGAAATCAAAACACAGAGCGCTAATGAAACACTCCAGTGGATTGACGTGTCGACTTAGAGGCTTCATAAAAACCAAGAAATCACTTCAATCACTCGCATCAAGAAGTTATTTCTGTTCTCAGTTTACTGGAGAATCCTGGCTGCTATTGAACAGGAGCATTAAAAACACTTTATAACATTATCCTGAATTAATAACATTATCCTACATTAATAACATTATCCTGCATTAATAACACTTAATAACACTATCCTACATTAATAACATTATCCTACATTAATAACACTATCCTGCATTAATAACATTATCCTGCATTAATAACAATAACACTATCCTGCATTAATAACATTATCCTGCATTAATAACATTATCCTACATTAATAACACTATCCTGCATTAATAACATTATCCTGTATTAATAACATTTTCCTGCATTAATAACACTAATAACATTATCCTGCATTAATAACACTTAATAAAACTATCCTACATTAATAACATTTAATAACACTATCCTACATTAATAGGATTATCCTGCATTAATAACATTATCCTACATTAATAACACTATCCTGCATTAATAAGATTATCCTGCATTAATAATACTATCCTGCATTAATAACACTATCCTACATTAATAACACTATCCTACATTAATAACATTATCCTGCATTAATAACACTTAATAACATTATCCTGCATTAATAACACTTAATAACACTATCCTGCATTAATAACATTATCCTGCATTAATAACACTTAATAACACTATCCTACATTAATAACATTATCCTACATTAATAACATTATCCTGCATTAATAACACTATCCTGCATTAATAACATTATCCTGCATTAATAACATTATCCTACATTAATAACACTATCCTGCATTAATAACATTATCCTGTATTAATAACATTTTCCTGCATTAATAACACTAATAACATTATCCTGCATTAATAACACTTAATAAAACTATCCTACATTAATAACATTTAATAACACTATCCTACATTAATAGGATTATCCTGCATTAATAACATTATCCTACATTAATAACACTATCCTGCATTAATAAGATTATCCTGCATTAATAATACTATCCTGCATTAATAACACTATCCTACATTAATAACACTATCCTACATTAATAACACTTAATAACACTATCCTACATTAATAACACTTAATAACACTATCCTACATTAATAACATCATCCTGCATTAATAATACTATCCTACATTAATAACATTTAATAACATTATCCTACATTAATAACACTATCCTGCATTAATAACACTTTCCTACATTAATAACACTTAATAACACTATCCTACATTAATAACATCATCCTGTATTAATAACACTATCCTGCATTAATAACATCATCCTGCATTAATAATACTATCCTACATTAATAACATTTAATAACATTATCCTACATTAATAACACTATCCTGCATTAATAACACTTTCCTACATTAATAACACTTAATAACACTATCCTACATTAATAACATCATCCTGTATTAATAAAACTATCCTACATTAATAACATTATCCTACATTAATAACATTATCCTACATTAATAACACTTAATAACACTATCCTGTATTAATAACACTATCCTACATCAATAACATTATCCTGTATTAATAACACTTAATAAAACTATCCTGTATTAATAACATTATCCTACATTAATAACATTATCCTACATAAATAACACTATCCTACAATAACATTATCCTACATTAATAACATCATCCTGCATTAATAACACTTAATAACATTATCCTGCATTAATAACACTTAATAACATTATCCTGTATTAATAACATTATCCTACAATAATAACATTATCCTACATTAATAACATTATTCTACATTAATAACATTATCCTGCATTAATAACACTTAATAACATTATCCTGCGTTAATAACACTTAATAACATTATCCTGCGTTAATAACACTTAATAACATTATCCTACACGAATAACATTATCCTACATTAATAACATTATTCTACATTAATAACATTATCCTGCATTAATAACACTTAATAACATTATCCTGCATTAATAACACTTAATAACATTATCCTGCGTTAATAACACTTAATAACATTATCCTGCATTAATAACACTTAATAACACTATCCTACACGAATAACATTAGCCAACATTAATAACATTATCCTACATTAATAACATTATCCTGCATTAATAACACTTAATAACATTTTCCTGCATTAATAACACTTAATAACACTATCCTACATTAATAACATTATGTAACTGGGGTGTTATTTGTATTCAGTAGTGAACTCGTTAAAGTGGATAACTGATAACTGATATGTGACCAGATGTTAATGACAGTCAGAAACAACAGGTCACATATCCCTGTGCCCCCCCCACATTCATTAACTCTGCTGTTGGCCTGTTCTGATTGGACCGGACACACACACACACACACACACACACACACACACACACACACACACACACATCTGAAATGAAATAATAGGAGTGGTAACGTGCTGCGATGAATAGTAATAACTGCGTTAAGATTAACGAGCACGGCCTGTAAAGAATAATTGCATCTGTCAAAAGATTAAAAATACATGAGCTGTAGCATTTGTTGGGGCGTCGGAGGGAACTGTTGTGTTTGAGAGGCAGAGAGGAATGAAGTGGAGCCACAGCCAAATGTCTGTCCTCCGGTGGACCTGGACTCATCCATTCTACAGGGTGGGGGGGGGGGGGGGGGGGTGACCTTGGACACCAGCAGCAGGATGTACAGTGACTAACAGGCTCAGGATCCTGCAGGTCCTCCTCCAGCAGATGGCTGATGCTGCTGGGACCCGACATACAGACACCTTTAGAGACGGAGATCAGACAGTCAATGAGTCCTCGACCGCTGCTGAGACGGGACAGAAAGACACGCTGGACTACAGGTGGACTCTGACCAATCGTAGCTCGCCATCTTTCACCACTTCATCATCATCATCTTCTTCTTCTTCTGTCATATTTACTGTTGTGCGGCTCTGGGTCGACATCGTAGAACGTGATGTATATACAGGACATGCTCGTCTTTCTGTTGGGACACAGTGAGGAATCCTACTGGTGTCCAACTGGTGTCCAACTGGTGTCCAACTGGTGTCCTACTGGTGTCCAATGGTGTCCAACTGGTGTCCTACTGGTGTCCTACTGGTGTCCTACTGGAGTCCTACTGGTGTCCCACTGGTGTCCTACTGGTGTCCTACTGGTGTCTCACTGGTGTCCTACTGGTGTCCTACTGGTGTCTCACTGGTGTCCTACTGGTGTCCTGCTGGTGTCCTGCTGGTGTCTCACTGGTGTCCTACTGGTGTCCTACTGGTGTCTCACTGGTGTCCCACTGGTGTCCCGCTGGTGTCCCGCTGGTGTCCTACTGGTGTCCCACTGGTGTCCTACTGGTGTCCTGCTGGTGTCTCACTGGTGTCCTACTGGTGTCCTACTGGTGTCTCACTGGTGTCCCACTGGTGTCCCGCTGGTGTCCCGCTGGTGTCCTGCTGGTGTCCAACTGGTGTCCTACTGGTGTCCTGCTGGTGTCCAACTGGTGTCCTACTGGTGTCCTACTGGTGTCCTGCTGGTGTCCTACTGGTGTCCTGCTGGTGTCCTACTGGTGTTCTATTGGTGTCCTACTGGTGTCCTGCTGGTGTCCTACTGGTGTTCTATTGGTGTCCTACTGGTGTCCTACTGGTGTCCTACTGGTGTCTCACTGGTGTCCTACTGGTGTCCAACTGGTGTCCAACTGGTGTCCAACTGGTGTCCTACTGGTGTCCAACTGGTGTCCAACTGGTGTCCTACTGGTGTCCTACTGGTGTCCTACTGGTGTCCAACTGGTGTCTCACTGGTGTCCAACTGGTGTCCAACTGGTGTCCTACTGGTGTCCAACTGGTGTCCAACTGGTGTCCTACTGGTGTCCTACTGGTGTCCTACTGGTGTCCCACTGGTGTCTCACTGGTGTCCCGCTGGTGTCCCGCTGGTGTCCCGCTGGTGTCCCGCTGGTGTCCAACTGGTGTCCTACTGGTGTCCTGCTGGTGTCCAACTGGTGTCCTACTGGTGTCCTACTGGTGTCCTGCTGGTGTCCTACTGGTGTCCTGCTGGTGTCCTACTGGTGTCCTGCTGGTGTCCTACTGGTGTTCTATTGGTGTCCTACTGGTGTCCAACTGGTGTCCTACTGGTGTCCTGCTGGTGTCCTACTGGTGTTCTATTGGTGTCCTACTGGTGTCCAACTGGTGTCCTACTGGTGTCCTGCTGGTGTCCTACTGGTGTTCTATTGGTGTCCTACTGGTGTCCAACTGGTGTCCTACTGGTGTCCTACTGGTGTCCAACTGGTGTCCTACTGGTGTCCAACTGGTGTCCTACTGGTGTCCTACTGGTGTCCAACTGGTGTCCTACTGGTGTCCAACTGGTGTCCAACTGGTGTCCTACTGGTGTCCTACTGGTGTCCTACTGGTGTCCCACTGGTGTCTCACTGGTGTCCCACTGGTGTCCCGCTGGTGTCCCGCTGGTGTCCCGCTGGTGTCCAACTGGTGTCCTACTGGTGTCCTGCTGGTGTCCAACTGGTGTCCTACTGGTGTCCTACTGGTGTCCTGCTGGTGTCCTACTGGTGTCCTACTGGTGTCCTGCTGGTGTCCTACTGGTGTTCTATTGGTGTCCTACTGGTGTCCAACTGGTGTCCTACTGGTGTCCTGCTGGTGTCCTACTGGTGTCCTGCTGGTGTCCTGCTGGTGTCCTACTGGTGTCCTACTGGTGTCCTGCTGGTGTCCTACTGGTGTTCTACTGGTGTCCTACTGGTGTCCAACTGGTGTTCTATTGGTGTCCTACTGGTGTCCTGCTGGTGTCCTGCTGGTGTCCTACTGGTGTCCTACTGGTGTCCTGCTGGTGTCCTACTGGTGTTCTATTGGTGTCCTACTGGTGTCCAACTGGTGTCCTACTGGTGTCCTGCTGGTGTCCTACTGGTGTCCTACTGGTGTCCTGCTGGTGTCCTACTGGTGTCCTACTGGTGTCCTGCTGGTGTCCTACTGGTGTTCTACTGGTGTCCTACTGGTGTCCAACTGGTGTCCTACTGGTGTCCTACTGGTGTCTCACTGGTGTCCTACTGGTGTCCAACTGGTGTCCAACTGGTGTCCAACTGGTGTCCAACTGGTGTCCTACTGGTGTCCAACTGGTGTCCAACTGGTGTCCTACTGGTGTTCTACTGGTGTCCTACTGGTGTCCAACTGGTGTCTCACTGGTGTCCAACTGGTGTCCAACTGGTGTCCAACTGGTGTCCTACTGGTGTTCTACTGGTGTCCTACTGGTGTCCTACTGGTGTCCTACTGGTGTCTCACTGGTGTCCAACTGGTGTCCAACTGGTGTCCTACTGGTGTCCTACTGGTGTCCTACTGGTGTTCTACTGGTGTCCAACTGGTGTCCAACTGGTGTCTCACTGGTGTCCTACTGGCGTCCTACTGGCGTCCAACTGGTGTCCTACTGGTGTCCAACTGGTGTCCTACTGGTGTCCTACTGGTGTCCAACTGGTGTCCAACTGGTGTCCTACTGGTGTCCTACTGGTGTCCAACTGGTGTCCAACTGGTGTCCCAGTGGTGTCCAACTGGTGTCTCACTGGTGTCCTACTGGCGTCCAACTGGTGTCCTACTGGTGTCCAACTGGTGTCCTACTGGTGTCCTACTGGTGTCCAACTGGTGTCCAACTGGTGTCCTACTGGTGTCCTACTGGTGTCCTACTGGTGTCCAACTGGTGTCCCAGTGGTGTCCAACTGGTGTCCTACTGGTGTCCAACTGGTGTCCCAGTGGTGTCCAACTGGTGTCCTACTGGTGTCCTACTGGTGTCCAACTGGTGTCCTACTGGTGTCTCACTGGTGTCTCACTGGTGTCCCACTGGTGTCCTACTGGTGTCCTACTGGTGTCCAACTGGTGTCCTACTGGTGTCCCACTGGTGTCCCACTGGTGTCCCACTGGTGTCGTACTAGTGTCGTACTGGTGTCGTACTGGTGTCCCAGTGGTGTCCTACTGGTGTCCTACTGGTGTCCTACTGGTGTCTCACTGGTGTCTCACTGGTGTCCCACTGGTGTCCTACTGGTGTCCCTCTGGTGTCCAACTGGCGTCTCATTGGTGTCCTACTGGTGTCTCACTGGTGTCTCACTGGTGTCCCACTGGTGTCCTACTGGTGTCCTACTGGTGTCCTACTGGTGTCCCACTGGTGTCCCACTGGTGTCCTACTGGTGTCCTACTGGTGTCCCTCTGGTGTCCAACTGGTGTCCTACTGGTGTCCCTCTGGTGTCCAACTGGCGTCTCATTGGTGTCCTACTGGTGTCCTACTGGTGTCCCTCTGGTGTCCAACTGGCGTCTCATTGGTGTCCTACTGGTGTCTCACTGGTGTCTCACTGGTGTCCTACTGGTGTCCTACTGGTGTCCTACTGGTGTCCCACTGGTGTCCCACTGGTGTCCTACTGGTGTCCTACTGGTGTCCCATTGAGCCTTGATTGGGCCACTGAAGTTACTTTGACATTATAAGGGGGGGGGGGGGGTGTAATGACCTCCTCCTGTATATACTCAACATGATGACCTCACCTCTTGATAACTCTGTGGGTAGAAAGAGACGACTGAGGTCACCATGACAACAACTATGTATTTTACTGACACATTAGAGTTCCTGTTGGGTGACAGCAGCGTTTCTTTTCTTTCTACTCTGACGTCTTTGTTCCTGAACAGAAGAAACTCTTAGTTGACTTTTATTCTGTCCTGGAGACACAGGATGTCTCAGCAGAGTCTCCTGGCTGGAGGTACGGCCTCCTATCAAAGGTAGAGGTCACCGAATCACACTGAACACATCTACAGAGAACACAACGCTGTTTCTTATCAAGGAAATAACTCACAGTGTGTGTGTGTGTGTGTGTGTGTGTGTGTGTGTGTGTGTGTGTGTGTGTGTGTGTGTGTGTGTGTGTGTGTGTGTATCAAGCAGGGACTTGAAGGGAAAATGGAGACCTTTAAAAGTCACTTGGTTTGTGTGACGCAGACTTTTATCTGGTATTCATTGAATGTGTAAACAGCGTTCTCTCTGCTGCTGCCACAAGTGTTCCTCTGATCTACGCTGAGATTGGGCCGCGTTCTGCCGCCGTCTCCTGCAACAAAGAGCAATACAGTACACGTGCCCGCCGCCGCCGAAATAACAAGTGAATAAACACACAATACGTCTTTCCTGCGCTCCGACTTCCTGCCTCGGTCCCTCTCTCTCTTTTCCCCCATTGGCCTCATCAGGCCCGCGTGGCGCGCCGAGCCAGACTTCAGTAGGGATTTTAATTGGCCCTCCACAATCAACAGCAGAGCTCCTCGAGGACGTGTTCGCTCCTCAGCCGGGCTACACTCGAGGACCAGCGCTGCGTTTTGAAGTGGCCTCACGCAGAGTTTTGGAAACCACTCTGAGAGCACAGACTTTGAAAAATAGATAAGAGCCACAGAGTTTTATGTGTGTTCTTCTGTCCGCGTGCTGTTGCACCATAAATCTATTGATGGTGAAGAAGACGACTTTATAGGTTCACGTGTGCTCATTTCTACCTGATATGTCCCTGTGCACACCTACAGGCTGGTCCAGAGGTGCTGCTCCAGGTGTGATGGTGAGCAGGAACCTGTGTGTGAATGTGCTGTTTCTACTGCTGTTTCTACTGGTGTTTCTACTGGTGTTTCTACTGGTGTTTCTACTGGTGTTTCTGCTGGTGTTTCTACTGTGTGTGAAGATGCACATCTGTGTCTTAGTGGGAGACTCACCTGGGGCCTCGATAAGCTGTTTGTAGATTCCCAGGAACGCAGACTCGGCCTCCTTGCTGCGCTTGTTCAGAGCAACCACCTGCAGAGGAGTAGACGGAGTTAAGGTAACATAGCTACCAGACCATAATAGGCACATAGCTAATACAATATTTAATATATCACTTTATATATATTAGAACATTAAACTCACTTTAACACAGAACAGAAAACACTTCAAATCTCAATCAGTGGTAACGAGAGCAAAGGTCAGCCTCACAGGATCTCTCCAACTAACAGTGCTTGTACGTGCACGGTATCTTCAGTACGTATAGGAACACTGTGCAGGTCAGGCAGCGTGTGTTTCTGACACCGAGAGAAAGAAACTGTGGCCGTATCCTCCCTGTTTAACTGCTGCGTGCTGCCAGGTGACATTTGGCCCGTTAAACGTCGGTGTCGGCGTGCACGAGAAGGCTCGCCAGCGACGGCGGCCTCCATCACCAGCAGCACTCGGCACCTGCTATCCTCGGCTCGGCGGGTGATGCAAACCAATTAACGATTCATTAGGAGGGACAAAGAAAGTGAATTAGCCGCCACCTGGCCCCATGGAGAGAGCACCTGCACTAGTGGCTATGTGGGTTAGCGTGCTCCACGCTCCCGCTGACACCTCGGGCCCGTCGCTGAGTCAGAGGACGCCGGAGCTGCCTCGCCACGTCCTCTGCTCTGCAACACTAAATCAGATCAGGCTGCTCCATAGGCAGACGCAGTTCAGATTATTGTCATCTATTGTCTGTGTCGTTTCTGTCACTGTTGATTACAGCCTCTGTCGGAGCGGCTCGATGGACTCCGCGACGGCGGGTCGAGTGCGGCGGCGTGGCTGAGCCCGGCCGCTCGTCATCGCCACCGCTGCTCTTGAAGAGCATTCATTTTGCAAAGGCTGAAAACACTTATGAGAATGGCGGCGGCGTGTTGGGCTGTTTAGTGAGGTTATAAATAAGGTGTGTGGAAAAACAGCGAGGGACGGAGAGCCTTTGATTTACTGGAAATGGCTGGCGTCTTCCCTGGGGAGGCATAACGACAGCATCATGTTTAAAGAAATATCATAAAGATCAAGCAAATCCCCCCCATCACTCCCACCAGCAGCTCACAGGACTTCATGGAAAATGGAAAAGGCTGGAGCCAATCAATACAGATGCAATAGTGTGCAGCTCTCAGCCAGCTCGCTGCTACACCATGCTGCTGGTTCACTCAGCAATACCCAAATTTAACCCCCCCCCCCCCCCCCCCAACCCCCCCACCAACCTCCATCTGCCCCCCCACCCAGCTCCATCTGCCCCCCCACCCAGCTCCACTTTCCTTCCAGGACATGACGCTAACGCCGGCCTGATGGTTCACCAACTGGGAAAACCTGTTTCCAGCTTCCTGTGTGGCGTTCTGAGTCCATCAGAAGCTCAGGTTAGCTTTACCTCCTTCACACCCAACGGTTAGCTTTACCTCCTTCACACCCAACGGTTAGCTTTACCTCCTTCACACCCAACGGTTAGCTTTACCTCCTTCACACCCAACGGTTAGCTTTACCTCCTTCAAACCCAACGGTTAGCTTTACCTCCTTCACACCCAACGGTTAGCTTTACCTCCTTCACACCCCCAACGGTTAGCTTTACCTCCTTCACACCCCCAACGGTTAGCTTTACCTCCTTCACACCCAACGGTTAGCTTTACCTCCTTCACACCCAACGGTTAGCTTTACCTCCTTCACACCCAACGGTTAGCTTTACCTCCTTCACACCCAACGGTTAGCTTTACCTCCTTCACACCCAACGGTTAGCTTTACCTCCTTCACACCCCCAACGGTTAGCTTTACCTCCTTCACACACGCAATGGTTAGCTTTACCTCCTTCACACCGCCAACGGTTAGCTTTACCTCCTTCCTTTACACTCAGGTTAGCTTTACCTCCTTCCTTTACACTCAGGTTAGCTTTACCTCCTTCCTTTACACTCAGGTTAGCTTTACCTCCTTCAAAGCTCCAACGGTTAGCTTTACCTCCTTCACACCGAACGGTTAGCTTTACCTCCTTCAAACCCAACGGTTAGCTTTACCTCCTTCAAACCCAACGGTTAGCTTTACCTCCTTCACACCCAACGGTTAGCTTTACCTCCTTCACACCGAACGGTTAGCTTTACCTCCTTCAAACCCAACGGTTAGCTTTACCTCCTTCACACCGAACGGTTAGCTTTACCTCCTTCAAACCCAACGGTTAGCTTTACCTCCTTCAAACCCAACGGTTAGCTTTACCTCCTTCAAACCCAACGGTTAGCTTTACCTCCTTCACACCCAACGGTTAGCTTTACCTCCTTCACACCCAACGGTTAGCTTTACCTCCTTCACACCCAACGGTTAGCTTTACCTCCTTCAAACCCAACGGTTAGCTTTACCTCCTTCACACCCCCAATGGTTAGCTTTACCTCCTTCACACCCCCAACGGTTAGCTTTACCTCCTTCACACCCCCAACGGTTAGCTTTACCTCCTTCACAGCCCCAACGGTTAGCTTTACCTCCTTCACAGCCCCAATGGTTAGCTTTACCTCCTTCACACCCAACGGTTAGCTTTACCTCCTTCACAGCCCCAACGGTTAGCTTTACCTCCTTCACAGCCCCAATGGTTAGCTTTACCTCCTTCACACCCAACGGTTAGCTTTACCTCCTTCACACCCCCAACGGTTAGCTTTACCTCCTTCACACACGCAATGGTTAGCTTTACCTCCTTCACACCGCCAACGGTTAGCTTTACCTCCTTCCTTTACACTCAGGTTAGCTTTACCTCCTTCCTTTACACTCAGGTTAGCTTTACCTCCTTCCTTTACACTCAGGTTAGCTTTACCTCCTTCCTTTACACTCAGGTTAGCTTTACCTCCTTCCTTTACACACCCAACGGTTAGCTTTACCTCCTTCCTTTACACACCCAACGGTTAGCTTTACCTCCTTCCTTTACACTCAGGTTAGCTTTACCTCCTTCCTTTACACTCAGGTTAGCTTTACCTCCTTCCTTTACACTCAGGTTAGCTTTACCTCCTTCCTTTACACTCAGGTTAGCTTTACCTCCTTCCTTTACACACCCAACGGTTAGCTTTACCTCCTTCCTTTACACACCCAACGGTTAGCTTTACCTCCTTCCTTTACACACCCAACGGTTAGCTTTACCTCCTTCCTTTACACTCAGGTTAGCTTTACCTCCTTCCTTTACACTCAGGTTAGCTTTACCTCCTTCCTTTACACTCAGGTTAGCTTTACCTCCTTCCTTTACACACCTAATGGTTAGCTTTACCTCCTTCCTTTACACTCAGGTTAGCTTTACCTCCTTCCTTTACACTCAGGTTAGCTTTACCTCCTTCCTTTACACACCTAATGGTTAGCTTTACCTCCTTCCTTCACACAACCAACGGTTAGCTTTACCTCCTTCCTTTACACACCCTACGGTTAGCTTTACCTCCTTCCTTTACACACTCAACAGTTAGCTTTACCTCCTTCCTTTACACACCCTACGGTCCCCAGCAGCCAATAACAAGCCTCGGCTCTCAGCCTGAACTACATGAGCTCTACAGCTCTGCAGGTCAGCGGCCTGCTGGATTCCTCTGAAGCAGATCCATCAGATGAGGCTCAGCTGCAGGAGTAGAGAGCCTGAGATGGTGTGAAGGCTCCATCCTCTCCTGGCCCTCCATCATCCTTTAACGAGAGAACACGGAGATTACCTCCACAATCACACCATTAACCTGCCTACAGACACTAGCAGAGACATCCATCACTCTGCTGCCTGATGCCGTCTCACGTTAGCGCCCGCCATGCGTACAGATCCCCACCCCTGCTATCATCACAGCACTGTGAGGTGTCCTGTATAATAGGGCCTGATCGGGGACTCATCTTCATCTCCGTACTAATCCACCTCCAGCTCAGCTCACAGGACCTCACAGGTCTCATACAGCAGAGAGAGACTACAACTGGTCAATCTGTCCGTCCCCTTCAGGACGCCAGATGTGGCTCCGGACGTGGCTTCGCTTCGGCTCACAGCACATTCTTTGTTTCCACCCGTTTTGTGATAAAGGATATGGCTACCGAGGGAACGGGCCTGGCCACAGGTTGATTTTACAAGCAGGAGTAAAGCCTGAGGCGAGAGCAGCAAGAGAGACACAAAGAAACCTGTTAGCGCTCCTCCATAACTCTTCACGCTGCAACAGAGTGGGCCGAACACCGCCGCTGGGACGAGGCTGCTGGGAAATACTTACTGATAAACCTCTGAGGATACTTACAGTACCGCGTGTGTGTGTGTGTGTGTGTGTGTGTGTGTAGCATGTGTTGAGAAGAATAAATGATGGGGGGGAACAAAGCTAGAAGGAAGGAGAGGAAGAGGAGTGAAGGGCTACAGAGAGACAACGCTACAGAAGGGTTCCCATAAAGAGCGCAATTAGCAATTATGCAGTCATCAATTACAATTATCACAACTGGTGATTATGTAATTATCACTCTAAATCATGGTTCTCCCCTCTCTGCCTACCAGCCCCCCCCCCCCGGTGATTTGGTTGCTGGAGGACGGTTGTGATGATGCAGGTGATTAGAGTGTGTGACGACGATGGGGGTTTAAAGACACTGTATGTGTGTGTTTGAGCATGTTTGTATATGTATCTGTGTGTGTGTGTGTGTGTGTGTGTGTGTGTGTGTGTGTGTGTGTGTGTGTGTGTGTGTGTGTGTGTGTGTGTGTCATGGCCATCTCCAGGTGGGTGTGTGTGTGGTGCTGTGGCTGGTCTGGGGACAGTAAATGTTGCTTCCACAGTCCCTGAGGCCTCTAAATTACCTGTCATCTTCCCCATGATGCAAAGGTCAGTGCACAATCACGGGGAGTCCGTCCTACTGTGCTGCTCGCTGAGCGCTGGTCCAGCCCACGGGCTGACAGGATGTCACAACAACCCCGGCCCCGCTCCATGCTTATTAGAACTAAGCAGTGGGAAGCCAACGCCACCACAACACCACCTGTCACAACAGCTTCCAGAAGAATCCACTGGATCCCCTCAAACAGCCACGCCTCATTGTTAATATACCTAAATATGGTCCACGCTCCTCATTGTTAATATACCTAAATATGGTCCACGCTCCTCACTGTTAATATACCTAAATATGGTCCACACTCCCCACTGTTAATATACCTAAATATGGTCCACACTCCTCACTGTTAATATACCTAAATATGGTTCACGCTCCTCATTGTTAATATACCTAAATATGGTCCACGCTCCTCACTGTTAATATACCTAAATATGGTCCACGCTCCTCACCGTTAATATACCTAAATATGGTTCACACTCTCCACTGTTAATATACCTAAATATGGTCCACGCTCCTCACTGTTAATATACCTAAATATGGTCCACGCTCCTCACTGTTAATATACCTAAATATGGTCCACGCTACTCACTGTTAATATACCTAAATATGGTCCACGCTCCTCACTGTTAATATACCTAAATATGGTCCACACTCCTCACTGTTAATATACCTAAATATGGTCCACGCTCCTCACTGTTAATATACCTAAATATGGTCCACACTCCTCACTGTTAATATACCTAAATATGGTCCACGCTCCTCACTGTTAATATACCTAAATATGGTCCACGCTCCTCACTGTTAATATACCTAAATATGGTCCACACTCCTCACTGTTAATATACCTAAATATGGTCCACACTCCTCACTGTTAATATACCTAAATATGGTTCACGCTCCTCACTGTTAATATACCTAAATATGGTCCACGCTCCTCACTGTTAATATACCTAAATATGGTCCACACTCCTCACTGTTAATATACCTAAATATGGTCCACACTCCTCACTGTTAATGTACCTAAATATGGTCCACACTCCTCACTGTTAATATACCTAAATATGGTCCACGCTCCTCACTGTTAATATACCTAAATATGGTCCACACTCCTCACTGTTAATATACCTAAATATGGTTCACGCTCCTCACTGTTAATATACCTAAATATGGTCCACGCTCCTCACTGTTAATATACCTAAATATGGTCCACACTCCTCACTGTTAATATACCTAAATATTGTCCTAAATATGGTCATAAATATGGTAATAATATATAACGTCCACTTCTAACCTTTTTTCTTCCAGATTAGTTTCTTGCAGAAATCTTTTATTAATGATATTTTAACCAATATTTATTCATTCTTAGTAGGGGTGTAAGAAAGAGAAAAGGGGAGAATAGGAGAGAAGAGGAGAGAAGAGGAGAGGGAAGAGGAGAGAGAAGAGGAGAGGGAAGAGGAGAGAGAAGAGGAGAAAAGAGGAGAGAGAAGAGGAGAGGGAAGAGGAGAGAGAAGAGGAGAGAAGAGGAGAGGGATGAAGAGAGAGAAGAGGAGAGGGAAGAGGAGAGAGAAGAGGAGAGGGATGAAGAGAGAGAAGAGGAGAGAAGAGGAGAGGGATGAAGAGAGAGAAGAGGAGAGGGAAGAGGAGAGAGAAGAGGAGAGGGATGAAGAGAGAGAAGAGGAGAGAAGAGGAGAGAGAAGAGGAGCAGAGGGATGAAGAGAGAGAGAGTTGGTGGCGAGTGAGGGATGAGTGGCTGGAGGAGAGAGATGGAGGTAAACACTACAGCAACACAGTCTGGATGGTGAGAGACCCACGTACACACACACTCACACACACACTTGAACTTGGAAGCATGCAACACACACACACACGTCAGGTCGCACTCAGCAGATGCACACACTACACACACACTACACACACAGAGTGTGTGTGTGAGGGCAGATTTAATCACGGTGACACCCGTCTCAGAGCGGCGGCAGCAGCATGGCGGCGGCGGTGGTCGTCTCTGGATGCCCGGCGAGATGAGCAGTCAGAGCACTGACACACATCTCGTCGCCACGTCAATTCCAATCAGTGGTGGCTGTCAGTCACCGTGGACTGCCGCCACCGCCGCCGCCGCCACCGCCGCCGCCATCGCTGCAGAGCTGCAGAGTCTCAGCCAAAGAAAAGGCCGAAGCTGACCAATATTCTGTAGTAGCACTGAACCGCTGCAGAGAGAGAATCCAGCTGGATGTACGGAAGACGTAGAGAGACTCAGTGTCTGGACGGATGTAGAGGACATTTTCCAGTATATAGTAGAAACATGTCAACGCAGGTTTAAGACCTTATTAATCCACAGAGAGAGAAGGTAGGGAGGATTTTCATATTCATGTGTTTCTATACAGCTTCTATTACATCAGCAACAGGAGCCTACAGCCATGCTAGCTGCTACATGCTAATGTCAGCATGACAATATGCTCACAGTGACAATGCTAACATGCTAATATTTAGCAGGTACATGTAAACGTATTCTCTAATCTATATATCTATATCTAATGTTGGTGAATGAAAACAGCCTGAAGATGTTCACCATGTTAGTTTAGCCTGTTAGCATATTAGCACTAAACACAAAGTCCAGCTGAGGCTGATCCGACCGACCGACCAATCAACCGACCAACCAACCAACTGACCAATCGACCGGCTGACCGACCGACTGACCGACCGGCCAATCAACCAACCAACCAACTGACCAATCGACTGACTGACCGACCGACCGACTGACCGACCGGCCAATCAACCAACCAACCAACTGACCAATCGACTGACCGACCGACCGACTGACCGACCGACCAATCAACCGACCAACCAACCAACTGACCAACCGACCGACTGACCGACCGAACAACCTACCAACCAACCAACTGACCGACCGACCGAACGACCAACCAATCAACCGACCAACCAACCAACTGACCGACTGACCGACCGACCATTCAACCGACCAACCAATCAACTGACCGACCGCACGACTGACCGACCGACCAATCAACCGACCAACCAACCAACTGACCAACCGACCGACTGACACACTGACCGACCAATCAACCGACCAACCAACCAGCTGACCGACCGAACGACTGACCGACCGACCAATCAACCGACCAACCAACCAGCTGACCGACCGACTGAACGACTGACCGACCGACCAATCAACCGACCAACCATCCAACTGACCAACCGATCGACTGACCGACTGACCAACCAACCAACTGACCAACCGACCGAACGACCGAACGACCGACCAATCAACCGACCAACCAACCAACTGACCAACTGACCGACTGACCAACCAACCAACTGACCAACCGACCGAACGACCGAACGACCGACCGACTGACCGACCGACCGATCAACCGACCAACAAACCAACTGACCTACCGAACGACCGAACGACTGACCGACCGACAGATCAACCGACCAACCAACTGACCGACTGACCGAACGAAACCGCCCATAATGACCCCGGGTCAGCGCCCATAATGACCCCGGGTCAGCGCCCATAATGACCCCGGGTCAGCGCCCATAATGACCCAGAGTCAGCGCCCATAATGACCCCGGGTCAGCGCCCATAATGACCCCGGGTCAGCGCCCACGATGACCCCGGGTCGGCGCCCATAATGACCCCGGGTCACCTATAATGACCCCGGGTCAGCGCCCATAATGACCCAGAGTCAGCGCCCATAATGACCCCGGGTCAGAGCCCACGATGACCCCGGGTCGGCGCCCACGATGACCTCGAGTCAGAGCCCACGATGACCCCGGGTCAGCGCCCACGATGACCCCGGGTCAGCGCCCACGATGACCTCGAGTCAGAGCCCACGATGACCCCGGGTCAGCGCCCACGATGACCCCGGGTGAGAGGAGAACAGATCTCTCCAGATGAAGGTGGAGCTGATGTAATCCCGACGGACGCGGCCCACAGAGTAGCAGGAGAGACCGAACATGGCGGGACGTTAAACCCGGATCAAAGGTCCTGCTGTCTCCAGCACGCTGCAGTGCCTTCTGGGTCCTCCTCGCCATCAACAGGCGGCGGAGGCGCCGCGTTGCCCGCCCTCTCCACTAAACTCAAAAGCAGCAGCCTCGGCGCCAACACCTCAAAGTCACGGCAAAGTCAAAGTCAAGAGCTGCTGAGAGAGAAACGGAGGGAAGAAAACAAATCTTTTCTGAACGTCTTTGTAGTTCAAAAGACGGGAGTTGTCATTTTCTTTGAGCTCGAGCTTTCAAATGTTTGATGCAGCGAATGACCTAAACCTTGAGGAAAGAGTGTTTGCTGAAAACGTACCCATCAGGGCGCGGTGGGAGGGAGCGGGGGGGAGCGGGGGGGCGTGCTGAGGCTGCGATGAAGGCACCAGTTGATGTGCTGAGAAGAGAAGCAGCGCTGAGAACACCTGGACTAGATTCAGAGAGGAGAAGTGTACTGGAGGTATATAAGGGCTAATTATAAAAAGAAAATGCCCCCATTATCCCGGCGCTGTGCTGCCCCGCTGAACAAAGCTCCAACAGATGGGGTGTCACGGGGAACTGTGCCAACCTGAGCCAAAGCCCCGGAGTGGACGGACTCTGGCACGGGGAGGCTCAGCTGCATATCTGGCCCTCCGACACATGTTGACAGTGTTTCTGTAGCGCTGCCTCCACTAGTCAAGGTGAGACGGCGTGACACGACGGGGGGGGGGGGGGGGAGAGAGGGAGCGCTACTCTATGATGGATAGCGCTCTCCATCCACCTCTCCTCTCTCTCCCTCTTAGAAGGCTGGTGACTTTCCAGTGAGGCAATTATCATTGCGGAATGCATAATAGCCTAATTAATTACAGGTGTCAGCGCTGCCTTTGTTTCAGCGTGGAGGAACATCACGCCAAAGCCGCATCCGTTGAAAGGAGCAGCGCTGATGAACGAGCCTCGAACCACGGCGAGGAGAGCGCAGCTGATGGAGGAACGCAGCGCCGTGGACACGAGTTGAAGTCTGCCAAACAACCAGCAGATGGATCAGAAACACATGCTGCAGAAATTAGCTCCATTATTTGTTTGATAAATCTGCCGTCGTCAATCGCAGCGCGGCGCCCGGAGGAAGATCTCAGGTAGGCCCCGCGTCGCACAGCTCTCTGGGTAATTTGGTTCCACGTCGCGGAGATCAGCGCGGCGTCGGTGGCAGCACGATCAACAACTATGCGGCGCCCTCACAAACACGGCGTATCATTTGTCCTGAAAGATTCACCGATTTCATTCATTGTAGTCAGACAATTGGCGAGGAGCGAGAAAAAGGAGCTGAAGGAGAGCAGTGAATGATGGGAGGACGGCGAGGAGAGACACTCTCCCGCTCAGCTGAGCACACACACACACACACACACACACACACACACACCCACACACACACACACACACACACACACACTGCACAAAGTACTACGCCACGTGTAGTGTGTGTGTGTGTGTGTGTGTGTGTATGTGTGTGTGTGTGTGTGTGTGTGTGTGTGTGTGTGTGTGTGTGTGTGTGTGTGTGTGTGGTTGTACGGGGGGTCGTGGCGGTCGGCTGATAATCCCTCCACGCCCCCAGGCAGCGGTGGGGGGGGGGGCTCATTGTAGACTACAGTGAGTCTAATCGTAGCGGGCGCCGCCGTCGTGTGCAGCTCGCGCTCTGCTCCCACTGTGAGAAGACTTTTACATAATTAATGACTGTTGATGTTTCCCAGGTAGTCGCCCGGCAAATTCACTCCAGACTCGGCTGCCACCGCCGTCGCTTCCGCGGAGAATGAGCGACACCAGAACAGACAGCTTACATTACAGCCATAAATAAGGCAATTTGGTACAGTGTCTTCAGACATTACCGTGAGGCGGTTCAGGCCGAGGATTCTGCAGAACCAGTCAGAAAGAGCTTTTCTCTGTTCGAGTCTACGGAGAGTTGGAGACGCTTCCTTTAGTGTGTTTATGATCCGAGGAGCTGTGAGAGCGTCTCCAGATAACAGCTGATGTGGATCTGACTCCATGTGAGTCTGCTGGTCTGTAGTCTGCAGCGGTCTGACAGGCTGCTGAGGCCCCCGAGGCCCCCGAGGCCCCCGGACCCCCGAGGCCCCCGAGGCCCGCGGACCCCCGGGGCCCCCGGCCCCCCGGACCCCCGGGGCCCCCGAGGCCCCCGAGGCCCCCGGACCCCCGAGGCCCCCGAGGCCCCCGAGGCCCCCGAGGCCCCCGAGGCTCGCGGACCCTGCAGATCCTGCTGGGAGCCGGTCCACGTCTGTACCGGAGCATGTTCAATTAAACATTTAGACACGACACCGAGGGAAGGCTATTTTTTCCTGCTCTCGGCCCACTACTCATTATTAATTTGTAATAACCTTTAAGGCTTTTTGATGTCATACATATTTTACAGAGAGATATCACTCTGAGCCAGAGAGGATCTGTCGATGACGGATCACCACAGAGACACCAACCGGGCCTTCGCCGGCTATAATTAGGACCAGGTGAGGAGGGTGAGGAGGATCTCTAGACTCACTGATGCATCATCGGTCTGACCAGAACATTCAAACATGGAAACGTGGCCAAACAAAGGAGAGGAGACTTTACCTCAATGATTCTCCAGCTGTCTCTGACCTCAGTATCACTCCGAACCCTTTAGCTTTTATTAAGGAATGTCCAGGCTGTGGAAAGGACTTCATTCTGGCTGCATAGATCAGGTGACGGGGGGGTTGGGGGTGTTGGGGGGGGGTTGGGGGGGTGTTGGAGGCTGGCTGAGGCCCATCCTGCTCCACTCTGGGTCTGGGTCTGGGAGCCCGCTGGATGCCAGCCTAGAGCTCATGTAGTCCGGTGCCAACGCGCCACTAAAAGCTGTAAAACAAACGAGCTGTGTGCGGTTCATGTACACTGATTGACCTCCGCTGCCAGCCAGCTGATGTCATGATTGTAATGACCAGCTTTCCTGCCTGATGACTCGTATACGATGTGACAGCAGCGAGGTGGCGTTTCAGTC
Source organism: Sebastolobus alascanus (assembly GCA_916701645.2). Classification (NCBI taxonomy): domain Eukaryota; kingdom Metazoa; phylum Chordata; class Actinopteri; order Perciformes; family Sebastidae; genus Sebastolobus; species Sebastolobus alascanus. Next base: position 327,345 of record CAKAOJ020000414.1, on the reverse strand, counting down.
GCAGTGAATGAGAGCTAATCAGATCAGATCGCCATAACAGGAAGAGCTGCTGTTGTTTCCAAACCAGCTAAAACTACTGTTCAAACTACAGCAGTCACACTGGACTCCTTCATATTTATTAAAGGGACAATTCACCAAAATTACATATATATATATATATATATATATATATATATATATATATATATATATATATATATATTTATACATATATTTATATTAGGGCTGTCAAACGCAAATTCATTTTAACGCACTAATTTCTTTAACGCATTAAGGCAATCAATCTTTCGGAGGTCGTAGCGGCTCAGTGTTAAAGCTGGAGTGAATATACTGGTATCATATGAAACTATTAAACCTGATGAATCCATCGGTACCAACCAGGTCAGAATCCATCGGTACCAACCAGGTCAGAATCCATCGGTACCAACCAGGTCAGAATCCATCGGTACCAACCAGGTCAGAATCCATCGGTACCAACCAGGTCAGAATCCATCGGTACCAACCAGGTGAAACTAGCTTGTCATGATGGAGGTTAAATAACGCTCCGAAATTGCGCTAAATTTTGGCGAAGAAATACTGTCATGTCCATTTCCAAAGGGGTCCCTTGACCTCTGACCTCCAGATCAGTGAATGTAAATGGGTTCTATGGGTACCCACGAGTCTCCCCTTTACAGACATGCCCACTTTATGATAATCACATGCAGTTTGGGTCAAGTCATAGTGAAGTCAGCACACTGACACACTGACAGCTGTTGTTGCCTGTTGGGCTGCAGTTTGCCATGTTATGATCTGAGCATATTGTTTTATGCTAAATGCAGAACCTGTGAGGGTTTCTGGACAATATCTGTCATTGTTTTGTGTTGTTAAATGATTTACAATAATAAATATATACATACATTTACATAAAGCAGCATATTTGTCCACTCCCATGTTGATAAGAGGATTAAATACTTGACTAATCTCCTTTTCAAAGATGTGCGATTAATCACGATTAAATATTTTAATCGATTGACAGCCTTAATATGTATATGTATATATATATATATATATATATATATATATGTAATTTCCTGCTGTGAGCAGCATCCCCAGACTGGCTTCCACCTCCGTAGCATTGAGGTGGAGGCAGAAACCGTCGGCCTGGTTAGACACCATTAGATGTACAGTAGGTGAGCTGTGTGCTTTTTGTCATTTTTATAGATTATAGATTATTTTCCTATAATTAATATTTTTCTTCTCGTTCCATCGCTGTGGAGCAGACATCCAGGAGAGCTGAATCAATGGAGAGCAGCCTCAGAAACAAGCCTTTATATATAGGAGCTGACTTTAGTGCTCATCTATTGGATGCTGAGCGTTACATAAGCCTCCATATGCTCAGAGAGAGTGTAGGACAACTCCGTACGGGTTATAAATACAGAAACCTGACGCACGCTGCAGCCACTGTGATTTGGGCAACTTCTCACATGGGATGTCATCGCTGAGCTACTGTAGCTTCACTCTGCTATTTCAGGCTCTGCCTCATTAGAACAGAAACACACTCGCACTGTACAACAGACATTTCATTAGAGAGGAGAGAGAGCACCGAGACCAAGCTCACCTTCTCCAGTACACAGGTACACAGGTACACAGGTACACAGGTACACCAGTACACAGGTACACAGGTACACAGGTACACAGGTACACAGGTACACAGGTACACAGGTACACAGGTACACCAGTACACAGGTACACAGGTACACAGGTACACAGGTACACAGGTACACCAGTACACAGGTACACAGGTACACAGGTACACAGGTACACCAGTATACAGGTACACAGGTACACAGGTACACAGGTACACCAGTACACAGGTACACCAGTACACAGGTACACAGGTACACAGGTACACCAGTAAACCCAGTACACAGGTACACAGGTACACAGGTACACAGGTACACAGGTACACCAGTACACAGGTACACAGGTACACAGGTACACCGGTACACAGGTACACAGGTACACCAGTAAACCCAGTACACAGGTACACAGGTACACAGTTACACCAGTACACAGGTACACAGGTACACAGGTACACAGGTACACCAGTACACCAGTACACCAGTACACAGGTACACAGGTACACCAGTACACAGGTACACAGGTACACCGGTACACAGTTACACCAGTACACAGGTACACAGGTACACAGGTACACAGGTACACAGGTACACAGGTACACCAGTACACAGGTACACAGGTACACCGGTACACAGTTACACCAGTACACAGGTACACAGGTACACAGGTACACCAGTACACAGGTACACAGGTACACCGGTACACCAGTATACAGGTACACAGGT
>CAKAOJ020000414.1:287500-320000 GCA_916701645.2 Sebastolobus alascanus | reverse complement strand
CTTCGTTCTTTTGAAGTCTAAATTAAAATTTCAGGTGCTTTAACAAGAGCTTCTTCACAAAGTTATGATATTTAATTAGCGTGTTTAGATTGTGCTGAAATTAAACTTCAGAGCGGAGCATCATGTGAAATAAAGACGGGGGGGACACAGACGGGGGGAGACACTACCGACGGAGACGGGGGGGAGACACCACCGACGGAGACGGGGGGAGGAGGAGACACCACCGACGGAGACGGGGGGGAGACACCACCGACGGAGACGGGGGGGAGACACCACCGACGGAGACGGGGGGGAGACACCACCGACGGAGACGGGGGGGAGACACCACCGACGGAGACGGGGGGGAGACACCACCGACGGAGACGGGGGGGAGACACCACCGACGGAGACGGGAGGGAGACACCACCGACGGAGACGGGGGGGGAGACACCACCGCGGAGACGGGGGGGAGACACACGACGGAGACGGGGGAGGAGACACCACCGACGGAAGACGGGGGGGAGAGGAGACACCACAGTCGGAGACGGGGGGGGAGGGGGGGATGACACCACCGACGGAGACGGGGGGGGGGTGACACCCCGACGGAGACGGGGGTGGAAGACACCCACCGACGGAGACGGGGGGGAGACACCACCGACGAGACGGGGGGGAGACACCACCGACGGAGACGGGGGGGAGACACCACCGACGGAGACGGGGGGGAGACACCACCGACGGAGACGGGGGGGAGACACCACCGACGGAGACGGGGGGGAGACACCACCGACGGAGACGGGGGGGAGACACCACCGACGGAGACGGGGAGGAGACACCACCGACGGAGACGGGGGGAGACACCACCGACGGAGACGGGGGGAGACACCACCGACGGAGACGGGGAGGAGACACCACCGACGGAGACGGGGGGAGACACCACCGACGGAGACGGGGGGGAGACACCACCGACGAAAAGAGGGAACCAAATCACGCCTGTTTCCTCTGACATAAGCTCCTGTTCTCCTGACTGCTGCTGCAACCGGCTGGTCTGAAATCAGAGAATCACACCTGGTCTCGGTGTGAAGAGCTCTCTGATTCTCTGATTCTCAGCCTGAAATCAGAGGATCCCGGTGGAGAATCGGTGCAGCAGCAGCAGCAGCAGTAGCAGCAGCAGCAGTAGCAGCAGATAGCAGTAGTAATAGCAGCAGCAGCAGCAGCAGCAGCAGTAGCAGCAACAGCAGCAGATATAGTAGTAATAGCAGCAGCAGCAGCAGCAGCAGTAGCAGCAACAGCAGCAGATATAGTAGTAATAGCAGCAGCAGCAGCAGCAGCAGCAGTAGCAGCAGCAACAGTAGATAGCAGTAGTAATAGCAGCAGCAGCAGCAGCAGTAGCAGCAGCAGCAGTAGATAGTAGTAGTAATAGTAGAAGCAGTAGCAGCAGCAGCTCCTCCGTTCCACCTCTTCATCCTCACATGAGCTTTTCCTGCTTGTACGAGTGCTGATGTTTATTTCTCCTGGCGTGTCCTCGCCGGCGCTGAGCCACCGATTTCACACATTTTTATTGGCTAATTTGACTGTGCTCTTGCCAGCAGCTGAGAGAGAGCCAGGAGAAGAAGTCTGCTGCTCTCTGGGATTCATTCACATCTGTCTTATAACTAGTAGGTGACCATGTTGGGATTCTCTCTCCTGTCTCATAACTAGTAGGTGACCATGTTGGGATTCTCTCTCCTGTCTCATAACTAGTAGGTGACCATGTTGGGATTCTCTCTCTACTGTCTTATAACTAGTAGGTTGGACCGAGGCGAGCCGTCTTGCTTCTCAGCTGAGTTACTGTCTGCTGCTGCTGGGTGTCTGTTTGGTGAGGGGGGGTCGGGGGGGGGGGGGTGTGATTGCCTGTCTCTTAAGGTGACGGGGGTTTAGAGCAGCGCATGTACACCCGGTGCAGTCGGCGCTGTGCGTGCGTCCATCCTCAAACACGGCTAACATTTGCACAGCAGCGGCAGTCAGGCGTGACGTCTCCGGGCTCGGAGGTTTGTGCTGTCAGGACGGTAGAAATTAAACCTGGCACTGCAGAGCAGAATGTGCTGAAACTCATCAATTCCACATGGCTAGAGAGCCAAGTGCCTATTTATAACATCCCTCCCCCCCCCTCTTCTTTACCTGGTGTGCATCCCTGGCTCTAAACACGCATCCATAATGATGAATACACCCAGCCGGGATGCTCCGACAGGGCATCAGTCAGGACAGGAAAACAAACACACATCAGATCACAGCAGAGGAGGAGACTGACACTGGGACGGCTGATGGAAAGGTTCAGGCGTCTCAGCATAAAAACACCCAGCAGCACAATCACAACCATCAGTCACCAAACAAGGGCGCTCACATATATTAAACTTGTTCAAAAGGCCCAATCTGAGCTGAGATATGGTGAAACACCGCCACCCAAACACTGCCTTTCTCATGGAGTCATTTACTGAATGGATGACGCTTCATTTTAAAGTTACTGTCTGATGGCATTCTGCAGCAATTCTTGACTTATACGTGTTTGGGTAGAAAAATGTCTTCAATTTTATGATGTTTGCAAACGCTGGAGACAAGAATGTATTTCCTGTTCAAATATGCTAGTCAAGAGTTATCGTATTGTTTTCGCTTTTCATTCATACGTATCTTCTACATTCCTATTTACAGCTTTAAAGCAAGATTACTGCATTTAACCTTAAAAAAGATTAACACATCATTCCTCTTATATATGAAGAGTTAAATTCACTCCTGCTCAAATTCAACACACTGAAGGGTTTCACTGCGCCAGCCTCATCTGCTACGACCAGAGGTCAACCTGGGTCAACCTCCGGTTCTGAGAGGTGGAGCATTAAACCTCCATCCTGTCTACCGACTCCTCTGGTTCTATAGAAGTCTCTGAGAAAATGAGCCTACTTCTCTCTGTATTTATTACCTCAGTAAACATTGTAAACATGAGTTTATGGTCTCAATCACTAGTTTCAAGTCTTCTTCAATACAGCATGATGTTCATTTAGTAAATTATGGTTCCACTTAGAGTCAGATAGACCATAAAGCAGGGGATGCTTTAGGGCGGGGCTACCTTGTGATTGACAGGTCGCTACCACGGCGTTGTCCGGTCTGGGAGTTGTCCGTGTTTTCGTGTTACAACTTTAGCCCTTTCAGTGTGTGTCCTCTGTTCATCAGAGTTAATTATAACCTTTTTGGTTGCCTAAAAACGTCTAAAGTCCAATATTCTTATTATCCTGTAATCGTCACTTGTGGCCACAGTGGTCACTGTTCAGCCAAAAGTCACACTGGCTGTCTTAAAAGGAACAAACTGGGTCAATGAATACTTATTACAACAAGTAAATGGTGAATTTAAAGAAGGAGCTAGTTGTAAATGGTTTTCTGAAATGGATCTGTGAGATGATGATGAAATGAGCCTTCCTCTCAGCAGTGCCTTCAAAATAAGAGTCAAACAGCTGGTGACTGTTCATTAGTCAATGTGTAGACTTTGGCATTAGATGAGAAGAAGTAACAGAGGTAAGATGGACAGCCATCTGATCAAATAACCACATATACTGTATATATATAAGCTTGTTGGTCTTTGACTAATCCTAATCAATAAAAGTCAACTTTAAAGTAATAAAGACTGAAGGAGTGAAGTGAGTTTGGGTCAAAGCAGCTTTTCTGTGCTGATGTGGAGAACAGGCGAGGACATTGACCCTCTGGAGATGCAGAGGACGTAAAAGACTCAAGGAAGGTATTATCTAATGTGTCCAATTACACTCCCACATCCCTTCCCCTGTGCTCCATCTCTCTCTCTCTCCTCCGACTCCCACCTTCCCTCCCTCTCCTTAGTATGAAGAGGACACCGGTGATAAAGCCGGAGCAGAGAGCCGCTGGTTTACATGGCCCTGGAGCCCATTATGTTCCCCACAATAGGCTGGAGGCCTGGACGTGCTGTGAATAGGTAATGGCCCGGAGATCCTGGGCCGGGCCTGCTGCTCAATGAGCCCGACTCAGACGAGCAGGAGACGGCCGAGCGGGAGACGGCCGAGCGGGAGACGGCCGAGCGGGAGACGGCCGAGCGGGAGACGGCATCAGAGATAGCTCGTCAGCCCGGCCGGGGGGGGGGGAGTGAGAGAGGGCAGTAGGAGGGTGTCGTAAATGCCCCTTACATAAGGTAGGCAATGAATAATAATACAAAGGGAATAATCAGAGGGAACTGAGGGGGGCAGGGATCTGGATTATTGGCACAAACACGGGCCTGTAATGTACAATATATACAGTACAGACATCAAACACGGGCCTGTAATGTACAAAATATACTACAGACATCAACACGGGCCTGTAATGTACAATATATACAGCACCGACATCAACACGGGCCTGTAATGTACAATGTATACAGCACAGACATCAACACGGGCCTGTAATGTGCCATATATACAGCACAGACATCAACACGGGCCTGTAATGTACAACATATACTACAGCACAGACATCAACACGGGCCTGTAATGTACAACATATACTACAGTACAACACGGGCCTGTGATGTACAACATATACTACAGACATCAACACGGGCCTGTAATGTACAACATATACTACAGTACAACACGGGCCTGTGATGTACAACATATACTACAGTACAACACGGGCCTGTAATGTACAACATATACTACAGTACAACACGGGCCTGTAATGTACAACATATACTACAGACATCAACACGGGCCTGTAATGTACAATATATACTACAGTACAACACGGGCCTGTAATGTACAACATATACTACAGTACAACACGGGCCTGTAATGTACAACATATACTACAGTACAACACGGGCCTGTAATGTACAACATATACTACAGTACAACACGGGCCTGTATTGTACAACATATACTACAGTACAACACGGGCCTGTAATGTACAACATATACTACAGACATCAACACGGGCCTGTAATGTACAACATATACTACAGTACAACACGGGCCTGTAATGTACAACATATACTACAGTACAACACGGGCCTGTAATGTACAACATATACTACAGTACAACACGGGCCTGTAATGTACAACATATACTACAGTACAACACGGGCCTGTAATGTACAACATATACTACAGTACAACACGGGCCTGTAATGTACAACATATACTACAGTACAACACGGGCCTGTAATGTACAACATATACTACAGACCTCAACACGGGCCTGTAATGTACTACATATACTACAGTACAACACGGGCCTGTAATGTACAACATATACTACAGTACAACACGGGCCTGTAATGTACAACATATACTACAGTACAACACGGGCCTGTAATGTACAAATATACTACAGTACAACACGGGCCTGTAATGTACAACATATACTACAGTACAACACGGGCCTGTATTGTACAACATATACTACAGTACAACACGGGCCTGTAATGTACAACATATACTACAGACATCAACACGGGCCTGTAATGTACAACATATACTACAGTACAACACGGGCCTGTAATGTACAACATATACTACAGTACAACACGGGCCTGTATTGTACAACATATACTACAGTACAACACGGGCCTGTAATGTACAACATATACTACAGACATCAACACGGGCCTGTAATGTACAACATATACTACAGTACAACACGGGCCTGTAATGTACAACATATACTACAGTACAACACGGGCCTGTGATGTACAACATATACTACAGTACAACACGGGCCTGTAATGTACAACATATACTACAGTACAACACGGGCCTGTAATGTACAACATATACTACAGTACAACACGGGCCTGTAATGTACAACATATACTACAGTACAACACGGGCCTGTAATGTACAACATATACTACAGACATCAACACGGGCCTGTAATGTACAATATATACTACAGTACAACACGGGCCTGTAATGTACAACATATACTACAGTACAACACGGGCCTGTAATGTACAACATATACTACAGTACAACACGGGCCTGTAATGTACAACATATACTACAGTACAACACGGGCCTGTATTGTACAACATATACTACAGTACAACACGGGCCTGTAATGTACAACATATACTACAGTACAACACGGGCCTGTAATGTACAACATATACTACAGTACAACACGGGCCTGTAATGTACAACATATACTACAGTACAACACGGGCCTGTAATGTACAACATATACTACAGCACAGAGATCCAGCTGAAGCTGAAGCTGCAGTCTAGCAGCAGCGTCTGCATCACGCCGTCTAACTGTGACCTCATCTTCCCACGTTAGCAGCCTGTAGCTAATAACCGCCAGGTTTAGCCCGTGATGAAGATCTGTCTTCATTGAGCTGGAAAAGCTGTAGCGTCGCCGAGCATTTTTCCTAACGGCGCAGTCCCTCATCTATGAAAGTGCCATAGAGCCCCTCAGACAATTAGGCAGGGAAAAGCTTTATGACCGTTAGACTCACTCAGTGAGCGCCACTCTCCCCGCCAGCGCCGCCAGGAGCGCTGGCTCGTGCAGAAAGGTAATTACGGAGCCTCTCATAATGACACGGAGGAAGCTTGCGTCATAACACCCACAGCCTTTTATCATAGCGCTGTAATTAATTATCATCCTTTACTCTTTGATTCATTCCACTATTCATAACATATTCATACATTCAAGAGAAATTATCATTTCCTTCAGGAATTAATCAAAAGGAGGAAGAACTGGTCGTCTCTCGATGGATGATCAAAGGCCGTGTTTGCCTACCTCGCTGCACGGCGGCGAGCTCAGGGCGAGGCACTGTGAGGCAGAACGCCGTCTGCTCCTCCAACGGGTCACATCATCTGTTAGATGTATACAGGGTTCTGCTGGTTCTGATTCATATACCAGAACCCAAACCACCAGCAGGACTGCACGTCTCCTGTCTTCCAGCTAGATCAAGCTGTATACAGGGTCCAGGGTTTCTGAAGGACTGCTGCTCTACACGGTCCTGTACGTCTCCGGTCCTAGAGCCAGATGATGATGATGATGCTGATGCTGATGATGATGATGATGATGATGATGATGATGATGATGATGATGATGATGATGAACCATCATCTCTCTTCCTCGGCGGGTTAGAGGTGAGGAGCAGCAGAGATCTCTTTCCTCGGTAGTTTCATGGAGTTGTAAAGCTGCTGTATAGTCAGAATACACCAACAACAGCCTCCATAAACCCCGTCTCCCCCACATCATCACTTCCCCTCCTCGGGGGAGGGAATGGCACAGTTAGACTCCTGAACAGGTGTCCGGCGGCCCCCCCGTTCGCAGCTCTTTAATAGCGGTTTGATGTTTTTGATGTCTAGTCAGCTCCATCGTACCTTGCTGCTTGATAATGAGGCCCAATAATGATTCCTGAGCTGGAGGGGTTAATGGTATGTAACCGGCAGAGCTGCTAATTACACGTTACAAACTATTTATCAGAATCTCCATCTGCGCCAGCACCACAACTCTCATTGTGCACGCTAAATTACTCCACGGATTATCATTGTAAAGCAACTTTCAGTAATTAGGGAGCCATACTGCTGTGTGAGGAGAGGACTGGTATACAGGCTCTCACAAACACACAAGAAGAAATCCGTCACTGTTCTTCTTTCTCTCCGCCTCACAAAGGTTTATCCTGCGGGGGGTTTACACTCTAAAGTGAGAGGGAGGTGTAAATTGCATGGAGAAGCTCACATAGCGTCGGAGAGAGCGGCTGCTTTCTGTACGTCGGCTCTGGTGTGAACGGCGTGGTCCAACGGGCCCGGCTCTCCGGCGATCGCTTATTTGAGAAATAACTGTCATATCCCTGAGCCCCAAAGGTGTGCCGGAGACCACGGAGACGTGCACCATCTCCTCTTCTTCTCCGTACATTTTTATTAAAATTACCTTCATTAGAAGACAGTGTTCATTATAAAACCAAAAACGCCGGTCTCCCAGGGCCCCGTGGATTAATAAGGACAGCGGTGTATTTTAAGCCGTAAACTCAGCTCCTCACTGTCCTTAATCTCCTTCCTACTTCACAAGGCCAAATTAACACCTCTCCTCAGCTCTGACGGGACCTCATTAGCAAACTTCCAGGGAAAGAAAGAGGAGAGCAGAACGAAAAAGAGGAGAAGAAGGAGGGAAGCGACCAATGACAGCCACCAGCTCTGGGATTAACCCTTTCTCCTCCTCCAGCTCCTCGCAAGAAAAACTAGGTCGGCAACGTGTTTCTAATCAGTCGCCTGGTTAGCGATAATTAGAAGGCGAGATTGGACGGGAGAAGAGAGGGAAAGTGGGTGGGGAACGCTGAAATGAAAAAGGAAAGAAAGAGAACCTGTCATGTCGCAAACACTTCAAAGGAGCCGACTTCTCCGTTAGAAGTGGCGTGATGAGGGTCCAAATACCACGAGGCGCTCCTCTGGGCCTCCGAACTGGGAGGGGAGGTGGGGGGGGGGACCCAGTTCTTCCTCACATGTACTGTATTCCTCCTCACACAGCCAGGAGAGCTCTCACCACCTGTACAGCAGAGCCGTAGTGTATCCCCGAGCCCCCCCCCTCCAGGTCCCACAGCTCACACCCAGGTCGGCCACACTACCGCTGGGTAAAGTTCACCAGCCTCCGCAAGCTGTTTGACATTACCAATAAGGTCAAAGTGTATCAGAAAACACCGGAGGATTATATTATTATGGTGTGCCGAGTTGCTCGCTGCACCTCCGGATGAAAAAAGCAGCCGCGGCGAGCTGGCGTCCTTATCAATGAGCAGAAGAGAAGCTGGTGGAAGTTACACAACAGAGACGGAGAGGTACCCAGAGAGCCCGGCAGCTCTCCAGGAAAACAACCACGGTGGCTCATTATCAGCCATCTACTTTATCTACTCTGAGACATCTCTGAGCTCCCAGTCCTCAGACATCAGTGGATCCTGAGGGTTCCTGTTTGCACAAGAAAAGACATGGAAGGGTGCTTCTGATATCTGTGTGACTTTACAGGTGCAGTAATTGAATTAGCACACCAAGTGTAGTACTGAAGAAGGTGATAGCTCCGGCTGCTCGGCCGTACAGTCGATTATAAAGCATTAAAAACAATGTGCCAATAATCGCTTCCAAGAGAAGTGAACAATCCACGCTGAGTGTTCTGGTGTTTACAGACGAGAGGCTCTCAGGTCAGCGCTGAGCAGAGTTTAGAGGAGGGAGACAGACTCACAACAGATCTGTGGTATCATTTCCATAAGCCTTTGCTTCGCGGACCATAACGCAGCTCACAAATGTGATTTATGACCTTGGTTTAATGGCTGGAGCAGAGTCTTGGTAGGTATCAGATGACTTTTTCAATATGGCCACGTCAGAGGGGGCACGCTGAATGCACCATCACAACAGGAAATGAGGGCTTGTCTCAGCCAAGAAAATATGAGAAGCCAGATATCTGATCATCTAATGGCAGATAGATGCTACTTCACTTTGACAGAAAAGGCATCAGTCAATACGCAGCAGATGAGCAGTAACACAGAGAGCACGCCATGGATTCCTCCTCAGCCCATCTATCAAAGCACACATTCATCCACTGATCGGCTCTGCTCAGTGGACACAGGATATATCCAGCACACATGTTACAGTACATTACAGTGTGAAGCAGAGAGCTCAGCGGTGTTTCATTAGTCTGCACAATGTTTCTGTAAAGACGTGACTCACCTGGGCCTGGAAACTCTTGAGAACAGGTGCCACCATCTCCCGGACTTCCTATGAACACACCAAAAACAGGAAAGTCAGCCTCAGCAGTTTCTATTTAGCAGAAGCTCCACCTGTTCAGAACTCAGAGCGACCCCAGTGAGGCCCGGCTGAGACGCTCTAATGTTAATGGATCTCTCCGTTACACTGTGTGAGTGTGTGAGTGAGTCTGCTGCTGCTATGTGCTGCTATGTGCCGCTATGTGCTGCTATGGGCTGCTATGTGCTGCTATGTGCTGCTATGTGCTGCTATGGGCTGCTATGGGCCGCTATGTGCTGCTATGTGCTGCTATGGGCCGCTATGTGCCGCTATGTGCTGCTATGTGCTGCTATGTGCTGCTATGTGCTGCTATGTGCCGCTATGTGCTGCTATGGGCTGCTATGGGCCGCTATGTGCTGCTATGTGCTGCTATGGGCCGCTATGTGCCGCTATGTGCTGCTATGTGCTGCTATGTGCTGCTATGTGCTGCTATGTGCCGCTATGTGCCGCTATGGGCTGCTATGGGCCGCTATGTGCTGCTATGTGCTGCTATGGGCCGCTATGTGCTGCTATGTGCTGCTATGTGCTGCTATGGGCTGCTATGGGCTGCTATGTGCTGCTATGTGTTGCTATGGGCTGCTATGTGCTGCTATGGGCTGCTATGGGCCGCTATGTGCTGCTATGGGCTGCTATGTGCTGCTATGTGCTGCTATGTGTTGCTATGGGCTGCTATGTGCTGCTATGGGCTGCTATGGGCCGCTATGTGCCGCTATGTGCTGCTATGTGCTGCTATGTGCTGCTATGGGCCGCTATGTGCTGCTATGTGCTGCTATGTGCTGCTATGGGCTGCTATGGGCTGCTATGTGCTGCTATGTGCTGCTATGTGTTGCTATGGGCTGCTATGTAATGCTATGGGCTGCTATGTGTTGCTATGGGCTGCTATGTGCTGCTATGTAATGCTATGGGCTGCTATGTGCCGCTATGTGCCGCTATGTGCTGCTATGGGCCGCTATGTGCCGCTATGTGCTGCTATGTGCTGCTATGTGCTGCTATGGGCCGCTATGTGCCGCTATGTGCTGCTATGGGCCGCTATGTGCCGCTATGTGCTGCTATGTGCCGCTATGGGCTGCTATGGGCTGCTATGGGCTGCTATGTGCTGCTATGTGCTGCTATGTGTTGCTATGGGCTGCTATGTGCTGCTATGGGCTGCTATGGGCTGCTATGGGCTGCTATGTGCTGCTATGTGTTGCTATGGGCTGCTATGTGCTGCTATGGGCTGCTATGGGCCGCTATGTGCCGCTATGTGCCGCTATGTGCTGCTATGGGCCGCTATGTGCTGCTATGTGCTGCTATGTGCTGCTATGGGCTGCTATGTGCCGCTATGTGCTGCTATGGGCCGCTATGTGCTGCTATGTGCTGCTATGTGCTGCTATGTGCTGCTATGGGCCGCTATGTGCCGCTATGTGCTGCTATGGGCCGCTATGTGCCGCTATGTGCTGCTATGTGTTGCTATGGGCTGCTATGTGCTGCTATGGGCTGCTATGGGCTGCTATGGGCTGCTATGTGCTGCTATGTGTTGCTATGGGCTGCTATGTGCTGCTATGGGCTGCTATGGGCTGCTATGGGCTGCTATGTGCTGCTATGTGCTGCTATGTGTTGCTATGGGCTGCTATGTGCTGCTATGGGCTGCTATGGGCCGCTATGTGCCGCTATGTGCCGCTATGTGCTGCTATGTGCTGCTATGGGCCGCTATGTGCTGCTATGTGCTGCTATGTGCTGCTATGTGCTGCTATGGGCCGCTATGTGCCGCTATGGGCCGCTATGTGCCGCTATGTGCCGCTATGGGCTGCTATGTGCTGCTATGTGCTGCTATGTGTTGCTATGGGCTGTTATGGGCTGCTATGGGCTGCTATGTGCTGCTATGTGTTGCTATGGGCTGCTATGTGCTGCTATGGGCTGCTATGTGCTGCTATGTAATGCTATGGGCTGCTATGGGCTGCTATGTGCTGCTATGTGCTGCTATGTAATGCTATGGGCCGCTACGTGCTGCTATGTGCTGCTATGTGCTGCTGTAGGGTATTAGTGGTTAAACCTAAAGGGTTTGAGTGGGCATGTTTGAAAAGTGGGGCTTTCCAGGAGCTTGCGTCGGAGCTCAGAGCTCCAGACTTGTGCGAGCTCCCACAGCCTCAGGTAAAGGGGATTGTGCTGCCAGTGGTGACAGCCTGATCCCGTCTTAAACGCCTGTATTATACTGACAAGATTACAGCAGCAGCACGCTGCTACGACACACTCAGACTCAGACTGAGGCAGACGGGCAGCAAACAGCCTCAGGGCTCATTTATCTCATATAGAAAGATTCTCTTTGACTTCAGCTGACACGTCAATAGATGATCATTTCAGAGAAGATGATAAAAAAAAGGACAAAATCACATCTGTATCATTCATTCAGCTTCTCATCTACTCTCTTCAGTCCACCTTCATTTGTCTTTCAGAAGCAGAGAATGAGTTCTGGACACGTTGTAAACGTAAAGAAAATGACGGCAAACATCAGATACAAAATGAAATAAAGACGCTTAACATTTTGCATACTATAGTCTAGTAGTATAGTAATATCACTGCTACGGTATTAACAATAAAAAAGGTACATTTAAATGTGGGTAACACTTCATTTTACAGGTCCGCGATTTTCATGGTAATTAGGTGATAATTAGCAAGTAACCTATTTGAAATTTCTCTGGAATTACTGCCAAATTACCCCAATATTTACCTCAACATTTATCTAAAATGACTTTATTATAAACATGATTTAATAATTATATGCTGGAATATCCTCTAATGGTTAAAATAAGGCCCTGAGGCTGAGAAGAGGCTGCTCTTCATCGGAGGAGGAAAACCAAAACTAATAGAAGACTCTTCTGATCAGGCAAAAATCTCACCATCGTGTGACTTATTGTCTACACAAATAATAATAATAATAATAAATACATTTAACCTGGTATCTAATATCATGATTCAGGGAGGTTTTTAAGACATTTACAACAAGTCATTTGCTAATAAATTAAATGTATTATTAAATGTATTAAAAAAATTACCAGCTTTTGGGAAATAGCTGAATATAATTATTAAATAATGTTTATAATAAAGTAATTTTAGATACATTTTACGGTAAATATTGGGGTAAAACAGTCGGGATTATTCACACACAGAGACTAAGACACTATATGGACCATCAGACAGCTGAAGCCTCATATTAACCCGGACTGACCCAGACTAAGACACTATATGGACCATCACACAGCTGAAGCCTCATATTAACCCGGACTAATGGAGACTAAGACACTATATGGACCATCAGACAGCTGAAGCCTCGTATTAACCCGGACTAACGGAGACTAAGACACTATATGGACCATCAGACAGCTGAAGCCTCGTATTAACCCGGACTAACGGAGACTAAGACACTATATGGACCATCAGACAGCTGAAGCCTCATATTAACCCGGACTAATGGAGACTAAGACACTATATGGACCATCAGACAGCTGAAGCCTCGTATTAACCCAGACTAACGGAGACTAAGACACTATATGGACCATCAGACAGCTGAAGCCTCATATTAACCCGGACTAATGGAGACTAAGACACTATATGGACCATCAGACAGCTGAAGCCTCGTATTAACCCGGACTAACGGAGACTAAGACACTATATGGACCATCAGACAGCTGAAGCCTCGTATTAACCCGGACTAACGGAGACTAAGACACTATATGGACCATCAGACAGCTGAAGCCTCGTATTAACCCGGACTAATGGAGACTAAGACACTATATGGACCATCAGACAGCTGAAGCCTCGTATTAACCCGGACTAACGGAGACTAAGACACTATATGGACCATCAGACAGCTGAAGCCTCGTATTAACCCGGACTAACGGAGACTAAGACACTATATGGACCATCAGACAGCTGAAGCCTCATATTAACCCGGACTGACCCAGACTAAGACACTATATAGACCATCACACAGCTGAAGTAGGAAACAGGTTCACTGTGAACTTTGTTTGAAGACAGACGTAAGAGATGCTCAGCTTTCCTTTAAAATGTTCTTCTTCTATAATGTGTTGGTCTTTAATAAACCTGTATGTTGTGATTGCACCACAGCATTTAAATATTAACTACAGAGCTACTGGTAGGTGTGTGTGTGGGGGGGGGGGGGTCAGTATACCTGCTGAAGAAGTGAAGAAGAAGATGACGACACATAGAGACCGGGGGGGGGATGAGAGGATGCTATAGACTCACCTCAGGGACATTTCTCTTGAACTCCCTGCTCAGCTCCACCAGGTGTTTGTGTGAATGTTCACTCTCTTCCTGTCGACCAGCCAGCTCAGACGCCACCGAGTTCAGCTCCCTCTGTACAAACACACACAGAGAGAGAGAGAGAGAGTACATAAATAAAAATACACTGCTGAATATTAACTATGTAATCCTTCATGATCTCACAGCAGTAATACTTACAGCAGCCCTGGCCCATAAATAATTAAGCCCAAATAAATCCAATGCCTACAGTAGCAGAAGGCCTTTTAGATAATCAGTATCTGAAATAATCAATACTCCTGCAACAGCTATAGAGCGCCAGGGAGGGGGGGGGGTTAGAGAGAGAGTCGGGAGAGGGGGGGGTTAGAGAGAGAGACGGGGGAGGGAGGGGGGGGGCGAGAGAGAGAGTCGGGGGAGGGAGGAAGGGAGGAGTCACGTGTAGAGACCCAATAACCTGACATACACCCTGCAAACAAACACAGCTTCCTCTTGAAACTGCTGCTGTAGTGACCACACTGATCTCAGATCTGTTCTCAGTCTCTCTCCCATCACCTGCACACATCTTTATAATGATCACACTGATCTCAGGTCTGTTCTCAGTCTCTCTCCCATCGCCTGCACACATCTTTATAATGACCACACTGATCTCAGGTCTGTTCTCAGTCTCTCTCCCATCGCCTGCACACATCTTTATAATAATCACACTGATTTCAAGTTCATGACAGTAGCTTTAACCAGATCAGCCCTCAGTTACAGCAGCTGATGGCTCCACCCGACTTCATGTTATAGTCTAGAGCTCCACCCGACTACATGTTATAGTCTAGAGCTCCACCCGACTACATGTTATAGTCTAGAGCTCCACCCGACTACATGTTATAGTCTAGAGCTCCACCCGACTACATGTTACAGTCTAGAGCTCCAACCGACTACATGTTATAGTCTAGAGCTCCACCCGACTACATGTTATAGTCTAGAGCTCCACCCGACTACATGTTACAGTCTAGAGCTCCACCCGACTACATGTTACAGTCTAGAGCTCCACCCGACTACATGTTATAGTCTAGAGCTCCACCCGACTACATGTTATAGTCTAGAGCTCCACCCGACTACATGTTCTAGTCTGAAAGCTCCATCCGACTACATGTTATAGTCTAGAGCTCCACCCGACTACATGTTATAGTCTGAAAGCTCCACCCGACTACATGTTATAGTCTAGAGCTCCACCCGACTACATGTTATAGTCTGAAAGCTCCACCCGACTACATGTTATAGTCTAGAGCTCCACCCGACTACATGTTATAGTCTAGAGCTCCACCCGACTACATGTTATAGTCTGAAAGCTCCACCCGACTACATGTTATAGTCTAGAGCTCCACCCGACTACATGTTATAGTCTGAAAGCTCCACCCGACTACATGTTATAGTCTAGAGCTCCACCCGACTACATGTTATAGTCTAGAGCTCCACCCGACTACATGTTATAGTCTAGAGCTCCACCCGACTACATGTTATAGTCTAGAGCTCCACCCGACTACATGTTATAGTTTAGAGCTCCACCGACTACATGTTATAGTCTAGAGCTCCACCGACTACATGTTCTAGTCTAGAGCTCCACCCGACTACATGTTATAGTCTAGAGCTCCACCCGACTACATATTATAGTCTAGAGCTCCACCCGACTACATGTTATAGTCTAGAGCTCCACCCGACTACATGTTATAGTCTAGAGCTCCACCCGACTACATATTATAGTCTAGAGCTCCACCCGACTACATGTATAGTCTAGAGCTCCACCCGAACTACATGTTATAGTCTAGAGCTCCACCAGACTACATGTTTAGATCTAGGAGCTCCACCCAACTACATGTTATAGTCTAGAGAGCTCCCACCCGACGACAAGTTATAGACTGAGAGCTCCACCGACTACATGTAATAGTCTAATGAGCTCCACCCGACTACATGAGTTATAGTCGAGAGGCTCCACCCGACTACATGTTATAGTCCTAGATCACCACCCGACTACATGTTATAGTCTAGAGCTCCACCCGACTACCTTTTAAAGTCCCTAGAGCTCCACCCGACTACATGTTATAGTCTAGAGCTACCACACGACTACATGTTATAGTCTAGAGCTCCACCCGACAACATGTAAAAGTCTAGAGCACACACCCGACTAGCATTTTTAGTCTAGAGCTTCACCCTACTACAAGTTATAGTCACAAGAGCTCCACACCGCCTAGCATGTTTATAGTCCTGAGAGCTCCACCCGACTACATGTCTTAGAGCCCTAGAGCTGGCACCCATTATCATTATATATGTCCCTAAGCACCACCCTATACCGTGTTTATAGTCTAGAGGCGTCCACCACTCACGTGTTATAGTCTAGAGCTCCACCCGACTACAAAATTATAGTCAAGAGCACCACCCGACTACAATGATAAAGTCCAAACACTCCACCCTACTACATCATGTTATAGTCTAGATCTCCACCCGACTACATGTTATAGTCTAGAGCTCACACGACTACATGTTATAGTCTAGAGCTCCACCCGACTACATGTTATAGTCTAGAGCTCCACCCGACTACGTGTTATAGTCTAGAGCTCCACCCGACTACGAGTTATAGTCTAGAGCTCCACCCGACTACATGTTATAGTCTAGAGCTCCACCCGACTACGTGTTATAGTCTAGAGCTCCACCCGACTACATGTTATAGTCTAGAGCTCCACCCGACTACATGTTATAGTCTAGAGCTCCACACGACTACATGTTATAGTCTAGAGCTCCACCCGACTACATGTTATAGTCTGAGAGCTCCACCCGACTACATGTTATAGTCTAGAGCTCTACCCGACTACATGTTATAGTCTAGAGCTCCACCCGACTACATGTTATAGTCTAGAGCTCCACCCGACTACGTGTTATAGTCTAGAGCTCCACCCGACTACATGTTATAGTTTAGAGCTCCACCCGACTACGTGTTATAGTCTAGAGCTCCACCAGACTACATGTTATAGTCTAGAGCTCCACCCGACTACGTGTTATAGTCTAGAGCTCCACCCGACTACATGTTATAGTCTAGAGCTCCACCCGACTACATGTTATAGTCTAGAGCTCCACCCGACTACGTGTTATAATCTAGAGCTCCACCCGACTACGTGTTATAGTCTAGAGCTCCACCCGACTACATATTATAGTCTAGAGCTCCACCCGACTACGTGTTATAGTCTAGAGCTCCACCCGACTACGTGTTATAGTCTAGAGCTCCCCCCGACTACGTGTTATAGTCTAGAGCTCCACCCGACTACATGTCTGATCCTCTATTCAAAGCTGTCTGTGCAGCATTTCATCACAACCTTCATGCATTCATGCTGGACTCAGCTGCACCACATGACATCCACAAATCCAATATTATCGATCCGGCATCCAATTCCTCCCTTCTCTTTCAGCAAACAGCCTCCTCTTCATCAGCACAGACGTCTGTACATTCAGCTCCTCTTCATCAGCACAGACATCTGTACATTCACCTCCTCTTCGTCAGTACAGACATCTGTACATTCACCTCCTCTTCATCAGCACAGACATCTGTACATTCACCTCCTCTTCATCAGCACAGACATCTGTACATTCACCTCCTCTTCATCAGCACAGACATCTGTACATTCACCTCCTCTTCATCAGTACAGACATCTGTACATTCACCTCCTCTTCATCAGTACAGACGTCTGTACATTCACCTCCTCTTCATCAGCACAGACATCTGTACATTCAGCTCCTCTTCATCCTCAGTAACTGATGAGGATCTTCTCTTACCATATAAAAGTGGAGTATAGGGATTCAATTACCACTGTGAATTTATATATGAGCCGGGAAATTAAATTGACTGTGTTTTAATTAATCTGCAGTCTTACTTAAAGGCAATTTAATAAATCATCACACGAGGAAGAAAGGAGAGAAAACGAGGGGTGCGGCGTCCTCGTGGGACGGTCAGAGAAGTAGGCCGGTA
Source organism: Sebastolobus alascanus (assembly GCA_916701645.2). Taxonomy (NCBI): domain Eukaryota; kingdom Metazoa; phylum Chordata; class Actinopteri; order Perciformes; family Sebastidae; genus Sebastolobus; species Sebastolobus alascanus. The sequence continues at coordinate 301,991 of CAKAOJ020000414.1, read as the reverse complement.
ATTGAAGGGCTGCTGGTTCAAGTCCCTGGATTGACGAGTCACAGAGTGGTTAAAGTCTGAGTTGAGACGCTAGAACACTCCGAGTGGCTCCGAGAGCTTATAGACTTATATAATACTTATATAAATACTTATATAAATACTTATATTATACCTTATATATATTATACCTTGGCAGGAAAAGGTCCCTGTGACACGGTATTGGACAAGTCATACATTTCTACTGACAACAATGGATTAACACCGCAGCTTTTACAAAACAGGAATAAATAGTGCATGTGATGGGGACTATTTCCTACCGCGGATCGATACACGTGTGGTTCAATAGTGAGTATTTACAGCACCAGGACGGAGTACGTATGTGAATAAAGTGCAGAGAGCGTCTGTGTTCATCGTAATGAAGGAACGTGTCACTCAGGATAGTTTGATACCGCTCTCATATAAATCTACAGCCAGCAGCTAATTAGCCTAGCTTAGCATAAAGACTAGAGGCAGGGGTAAAGGTCAAGCGTGGCTCTCTCCAAAACTAAACAAAACCTTAAAGCTCACTAATCAACACATTACAAAAATATTAGTAATTATATTCTTTGACAGCCGGGTGCAGTGACTCCCTCAACGTCCACTGATTCAAACTGATGAAACTCTGTGAAAAACAACGAGAGAGACCTACTAATCTCTGACCAACCTGCACCACATTCAAACGGCCTCGGACTAGCTAATCTCTGACCAACCTGCACCACATTCAAACGGCCTCCGACCAGCTAATCTCTGACCAACCTGCACCACATTCAAACGGCCTCGGACTAGCTAATCTCTGACCAACCTGCACCACATTCAAACGGCCTCCGACCTACTAATCTCTGACCAACCTGCACCACATTCAAACGGCTTCGGACCAGCTAATCTCTGACCAACCTGCACCACATTCAAACGGCCTCGGACCAGCTAATCTCTGACCAACCTGCACCACATTCAAACGGCCTCCGACCTACTAATCTCTGACCAACCTGCACCACATTCAAACAGCCTCCGACCAGCTAATCTCTGACCAACCTGCACCACATTCAAACAGCCTCGGACCAGCTAATCTCTGACCAACCTGCACCACATTCAAACGGCCTCGGACTAGCTAATATCTGACCAACCTCCACCACATTCAAACGGCCTCGGACCAGCTAATCTCTGACCAACCTGCACCAGATTCAAACGGCCTCGGACCAGCTAATCTCTGACCAACCTGCACCACATTCAAACGGCCTCGGACCAGCTAATCTCTGACCAACCTCCACCACATTCAAACAGCCTCCGACCTACTAATCTCTGACCAACCTGCACCACATTCAAACAGCCTCCGACCAGCTAATCTCTGACCAACCTGCACCACATTCAAACAGCCTCCGACCTACTAATCTCTGACCAACCTGCACCACATTCAAACAGCCTCCGACCAGCTAATCTCTGACCAACCTCCACCACATTCAAACAGCCTCGACCCTACTAATCTCTGACCAACCTCCACCACATTCAAACGGCCTCGGACCAGCTAATCTCTGACCAACCTGCACCACATTCAAACGGCCTCGGACCAGCTAATCTCTGACCAACCTCCACCACATTCAAACAGCCTCCGACCAGCTAATCTCTGACCAACCTCCACCACATTCAAACGGCCTCGGACCAGCTAATCTCTGACCAACCTGCACCACATTCAAACGGCCTCGGACCAGCTAATCTCTGACCAACCTCCACCACATTCAAACGGCCTCGGACCAGCTAATCTCTGACCAACCTCCACCACATTCAAACGGCCTCGGACCAGCTAATCTCTGACCAACCTCCACCACATTCAAACGGCCTCGGACCAGCTAATCTCTGACCAACCTCCACCACATTCAAACAGCCTCCGACCTACTAATCTCTGACCAACCTCCACCACATTCAAACAGCCTCCGACCAGCTAATCTCTGACAAACCTGCACCACATTCAAACAGCCTCCGACCTACTAATCTCTGACCAACCTGCACCACATTCAAACGGCCTCGGACTAGCTAATCTCTGACCAACCTGCACCACATTCAAACGGCCTCCGACCTACTAATCTCTGACCAACCTGCACCACATTCAAACGGCCTCGGACCAGCTAATCTCTGACCAACCTGCACCACATTCAAACAGCCTCGGACCAGCTAATCTCTGACCAACCTCCACCACATTCAAACAGCCTCCGACCTACTAATCTCTGACCAACCTGCACCACATTCAAACAGCCTCCGACCAGCTAATCTCTGACCAACCTGCACCACATTCAAACAGCCTCCGACCTACTAATCTCTGACCAACCTGCACCACATTCAAACAGCCTCCGACCAGCTAATGTCTGACCAACCTCCACCATATTCAAACAGCCTCCGACCTACTAATCTCTGACCAACCTCCACCACCTTCAAACGGCCTCGGACCAGCTAATCTCTGACCAACCTCCACCACATTCAAACAGCCTCCGACCAGCTAATCTCTGACCAACCTCCATCACATTCAAACGGCCTCGGACCAGCTAATCTCTGACCAACCTGCACCACATTCAAACGGCCTCGGACCAGCTAATCTCTGACCAACCTCCACCACATTCAAACAGCCTCCGACCAGCTAATCTCTGACCAACCTCCACCACATTCAAACAGCCTCCGACCAGCTAATCTCTGACCAACCTGCACCACATTCAAACGGCCTCGGACCAGCTAATCTCTGACCAACCTGCACCACATTCAAACAGCCTCAGACCTACTAATCTCTGACCAACCTGCACCACATTCAAACGGCCTCGGACCAGCTAATCTCTGACCAACCTGCACCACATTCAAACAGCCTCAGACCTACTAATCTCTGACCAACCTGCACCACATTCAAACAGCCTCCGACCAGCTAATCTCTGACCAACCTGCACCACATTCAAACAGCCTCCGACCTACTAATCTCTGACCAACCTCCACCACATTCAAACAGCCTCCGACCAGCTAATCTGTGACCAACCTCCACCACATTCAAACGGCCTCGGACCAGCTAATCTCTGACCAACCTGCACCACATTCAAACGGCCTCGGACCAGCTAATCTCTGACCAACCTCCACCACATTCAAACGGCCTCGGACCAGCTAATCTCTGACCAACCTCCACCACATTCAAACAGCCTCCGACCAGCTAATCTCTGACCAACCTCCACCACATTCAAACGGCCTCGGACCAGCTAATCTCTGACCAACCTCCACCACATTCAAACAGCCTCGGACCAGCTAATCTCTGACCAACCTCCACCACATTCAAACAGCCTCCGACCTACTAATCTCTGACCAACCTGCACCACATTCAAACAGCCTCCGACCAGCTAATCTCTGACCAACCTGCACCACATTCAAACAGCCTCCGACCTACTAATCTCTGACCAACCTCCACCACATTCAAACAGCCTCGGACCAGCTAATCTCTGACCAACCTCCACCACATTCAAACAGCCTCCGACCTACTAATCTCTGACCAACCTGCACCACATTCAAACAGCCTCCGACCAGCTAATCTCTGACCAACCTGCACCACATTCAAACGGCCTCGGACTAGCTAATCTCTGACCAACCTGCACCACATTCAAACGGCCTCCGACCTACTAATCTCTGACCAACCTGCCACCACATTCAAACGGCCCTCGGACCAGCTATCTCTGACCAACCTGCAACACATTCAAACAGCCTCGGACCAGCTAATCTCTGACCAACCTCCACCACATTCAAACAGCCTCCGACCTACTAATCTCTGACCACCTGCACCACATTCAAACAGCCTCCGACCAGCTAATCTCTGACCAACCTGCACCACATTCAAAACAGCCTCCGACCTACTAATCTCTGACCAACCTGCACCACATTCAAACAGCCTCCGACCAGCTAAGTCTGACCAACCTCACCATATTCAAACAGCCTCCGACCTACTAATCTCTGACCAACCTCCACCACCTTCAAACGGCCTCGGACCAGCTAATCTTGACCAACCTCCACCACATTCAAACAGCCTCCGACCAGCTAATCTCTGACCAACCTCCATCACATTCAAACTGCCTCGGACCAGCTAATCTCTGACCAACCTGCACCACATTCAAACGGCCTCGGACCAGCTAATCTCTGACCAACCTCCACCACATTCAAACAGGCCTCGGACCAGCTAATCTCTGACCAACCTCCACCACATTCAAACAGCCTCCGACCAGCTAATCTCTGACCAACCTCCACCACATTCAAACTGGCCTCGGACCAGCTAATCTCTGACCAACCTCCACCCATTCAAACAGCCTCGGACCAGCTAATCTCTGACCAACCCCACCACCTCAAAACAGCCTCGACACTAACTCCTCCTCCTGACTAATCACTGACCAACCCACCACCTTCAAACAGCCTCCGACCAGCTAATCTCTGACCAACCTGCACCACATTCAAACAGCCTCCGACCTACTAATCTCTGACCAACCTCCACCACATTCAAACAGCCTCGGACCAGCTAATCTCTGACCAACCTCCACCACATTCAAACAGCCTCCGACCTACTAATCGTCTGACCAACCTGCACCACATTCAAACAGCCTCCGACCAGCTAATCTCTGACCAACCTGCACCACATTCAAACAGCCTCCGACCTACTAATCTCTGACCAACCTCCACCACATTCAAACGGCCTCCGACCAGCTAATCTCTGACCAACCTCCACCACATTCAAACAGCCTCCGACCAGCTAATCTCTGACCAACCTGCACCACATTCAAACGGCCTCGGACCAGCTAATCTCTGACCAACCTCCACCACATTCAAACGGCCTCCGACCAGCTAATCTCTGACCAACCTCCACCACATTCAAACAGCCTCCGACCTACTAATCTCTGACCAACCTGCACCACATTCATACGGCCTCGACCAGCTAATCTCTGACCAACCTCCACCACATTCAAACAGCCTCCGACCAGCTAATCTCTGACCAACCTCCACCACATTCAAACGGCCTCGGACCAGCTAATCTCTGACCAACCTGCACCACATTCAAACGGCCTCGGACCAGCTAATCTCTGACCAACCTCCACCACATTCAAACGGCCTCGGACCAGCTAATCTCTGACCAACCTCCACCACATTCAAACAGCCTCCGACCAGCTAATCTCTGACCAACCTGCACCACATTCAAACGCCTCGGACCAGCTAATCTCTGACCAACCTGCACCACATTCAAACAGCCTCCGACCAGCTAATCTCTGACCAACCTGCACCACATTCAAACGGCCTCGGACCAGCTAATCTCTGACCAACCTGCACCACATTCAAACAGCCTCAGACCTACTAATCTCTGACCAACCTGCACCACATTCAAACAGCCTCCGACCAGCTAATCTCTGACCAACCTGCACCACATTCAAACAGCCTCCGACCTACCAATCTCTGACCAACCTGCACCACATTCAAACAGCCTCCGACCAGCTAATCTCTGACCAACCTCCACCACATTCAAACAGCCTCCGACCTTCTAATCTCTGACCAACCTGCACCACATTCAAACTGCCTCCGACCAGCTAATCTCTGACCAACCTCCACCACATTCAAACGGCCTCGGACCAGCTAATCTCTGACCAACCTGCACCACATTCAAACGGCCTCGGACCAGCTAATCTCTGACCAACCTCCACCACATTCAAACAGCCTCGGACCAGCTAATCTCTGACCAACCTGCACCACATTCAAACAGCCTCCGACCGGTTAATCTCTGACAAACCTGCACCACATTCAAACAGCCTCCGACCAGGTAATCTCTGACCAACCTGCACCACATTCAAACAGCCTCCGACCTACTAATCTCTGACCGACCTATTAATCTCTGACCAACCTGCACCACATTCAAACAGCCTCCGACCAGCTAATGTCTGACCAACCTCCACCATATTCAAACAGCCTCCGACCTACTAATCTCTGACCAACCTCCACCACCTTCAAACGGCCTCGGACCAGCTAATCTCTGACCAACCTCCACCACATTCAAACAGCCTCCGACCAGCTAATCTCTGACCAACCTCCACCACATTCAAACAGCCTCCGACCAGCTAATCTCTGACCAACCTCCACCACATTCAAACAGCCTCCGACCAGCTAATCTCTGACCAACCTGCACCACATTCAAACGGCCTCGGACCAGGTAATCTCTGACCAACCTGCACCACATTCAAACAGCCTCAGACCTACTAATCTCTGACCAACCTGCACCACATTCAAACGGCCTCGACCAGCTAATCTCTGACCAACCTGCACCACATTCAAACAGCCTCAGACCTACTAATCTCTGACCAACCTGCACCACATTCAAACAGCCTCCGACCTACTAATCTCTGACCAACCTCCACCACATTCAAACAGCCTCCGACCAGCTAATCTCTGACCAACCTCCACCACATTCAAACAGCCTCCGACCAGCTAATCTCTGACCAACCTCCACCACATTCAAACGGCCTCGGACCAGCTAATCTCTGACCAACCTCCACCACATTCAAACAGCCTCGGACCTACTAATCTCTGACCAACCTCCACCACATTCAAACGGCCTCGGACCAGCTAATCTCTGACCAACCTGCCACCACATTCAAACAGCCTCCGACCAGCTAATCTCTGACCAACCTCCACCACATTCAAACGGCCTCGGACCAGCTAATCTCTGACCAACCTCCACCACATTCAAACAGCCTCGACCAGCTAATCTCTGACCAACCTCCACCACATTCAAACAGCCTCCGACCAGCTAATCTCTGACCAACCTCCACCACATTCAAACAGGCCTCCGACCAGCTAATCTCTGACCAACCTGCACCACATTCAAACAGCCTCGACCAGCTAATCTCTGACCAACCTCCACCACATTCAAACAGCCTCGACCACTAATCTCTGACCAACCTCCACCACATTCAAACAGCCTCCGACCAGCTAATCTCTGACCAACCTCCACCACTTCAAACGGCCTCGGACCAGCTAATCTCTGACAACCTCCATACCCACATGCAACAGCCTCGGACCAGTAATCTCTGACCAAACCTCCACCACATTCTAACAGCCTCCGACTACTAATCTCGGACCAACCTGCCACCAATTCATAACGCCTCCGAACCAGCTAATCTCTGACAAACCTGCACCACATTCAAATGCCTCCGATACTAATCTCTGGACCAACCTCCACCACATTCAAACAGCCTCGGAACAGCTAAATCTCTGACCAACCTCCCACCTCATTCAAACAGCCTCGACCTACTCAATCTCTGACCATCCTGCACCACATTCCAACAGCCTAACCGACCTGCTAATAAAACCTACTGACCAAACCTGCACCACATTCAATCGCCTCCGACCGTACTAATTCTGACCAACCTCCCCACTTTCAAAAACGGCTCGGACCAGTAATCTTGACCGACCTGCCACCACATTCAAACGGCTCGGACCAGTAATCTTGACAACCTCCACATTCAAACAGCCTCGGACCAGCTAATCTCTGACCAACTGCACCACATTCAACATAATCTCTGACCAACCTCACCACATTCAACAGCCATCAGAACCTACTAATCTCTGACCAACCTGCACCACATTCAACACGGCCTCGGACCACTAATCGTCGACCAACCTGCACCACATTCAAACAGCTCAGACCTACTAATCTCTGACCACCCAGCACCACATTCAAACAGCCTCGGACCAGCTAATCTCTGACCAACCTCCACCACATTCAAACAGCCTCCGACCAGCTAATCTCTGACCAACCTCCACCACATTCAAACAGCCTCCGACCAGCTAATCTCTGACCACCTGCACCACATTCAAAACAGCCTCCGACCACTAATCTCTGACCAACCTGCACCACATTCAAACAGCCTCCGACCAGCTAAACTCTGACCAACCTCCACCACATTCAAACGGCCTCCGACCAGCTAATCTCTGACCAACCTCCACCACATTCAAACAGCCTCCGACCAGCTAATCTCTGACCAACCTCCAACACATTCAAACGGCCTCGGACCCAGCTAATCTCTGACCAACCTGCACCACATTCAAACAGCCTCCGACCTACTAATCTCTGACCAACCTCCACCACATTCAAACGGCCTCCGACCAGCTAATCTCTGACCAACCTCCACCATATTCAAACAGCCTCCGACCTACTAATCTCTGACCAACCTCCACCACATTCAAACGGCCTCGGACCAGCTAATCTCTGACCAACCTCCACCACATTCAAACAGCCTCCGACGAGCTAATCTCTGACCAACCTCCATCACATTCAAACGGCCTCGGACCAGCTAATCTCTGACCAACCTGCACCACATTCAAACGGCCTCCGACCAGCTAATCTCTGACCAACCTCCACCACATTCAAACGGCCTCGGACCAGCTAATCTCTGACCAACCTCCACCACATTCAAACAGCCTCCGACCAGCTAATCTCTGACCAACCTGCACCACATTCAAACGGCCTCGGACCAGCTAATCTCTGACCAACCTCCACCACATTCAAACGGCCTCCGACCAGCTAATCTCTGACCAACCTCCACCATATTCAAACAGCCTCCGACCTACTAATCTCTGACCAACCTCCACCACATTCAAACGGCCTCGGACCAGCTAATCTCTGACCAACCTCCACCACATTCAAACAGCCTCCGACGAGCTAATCTCTGACCAACCTCCATCACATTCAAACGGCCTCGGACCAGCTAATCTCTGACCAACCTGCACCACATTCAAACGGCCTCGGACCAGCTAATCTCTGACCAACCTCCACCACATTCAAACGGCCTCGGACCAGCTAATCTCTGACCAACCTCCACCACATTCAAACAGCCTCCGACCAGCTAATCTCTGACCAACCTGCACCACATTCAAACGGCCTCGGACCAGCTAATCTCTGACCAACCTGCACCACATTCAAACAGCCTCAGACCTACTAATCTCTGACCAACCTGCACCACATTCAAACGGCCTCGGACCAGCTAATCTCTGACCAACCTGCACCACATTCAAACAGCCTCAGACCTACTAATCTCTGACCAACCTGCACCACATTCAAACAGCCTCCGACCAGCTAATCTCTGACCAACCTGCACCACATTCAAACAGCCTCCGACCTACTAATCTCTGACCAACCTGCACCACATTCAAACAGCCTCCGACCAGCTAATCTCTGACCAACCTCTCTGACCAACCTGCACCACATTCATACGGCCTCGGACCAGCTAATCTCTGACCAACCTCCACCACATTCAAACGGCCTCGGACCAGCTAATCTCTGACCAACCTGCACCACATTCAAACGGCCTCGGACCAGCTAATCTCTGACCAACCTCCACCACATTCAAACAGCCTCGGACCAGCTAATCTCTGACCAACCTGCACCACATTCAAACAGCCTCCGACCGGTTAATCTCTGACAAACCTGCACCACATTCAAACAGCCTCCGACCAGGTAATCTCTGACCAACCTGCACCACATTCAAACAGCCTCCGACCTACTAATCTCTGACCGACCTATTAATCTCTGACCAACCTGCACCACATTCAAACGGCCTCAGACCGGCTAATCTCAGCAAGAGAAAAGTCCTCTAAAAGTGACTGAGAGTGGATTTTAGAAGTATTAAGATATAACAGAGAGGCGTAGAGCTGGTTGATGAAGGCTCCTGAAGCCTACTGTCTGTCTCTCTGGAGGGAAGTGAAGCAGAACACACTGTTTGTTTCTCTGGTCGTGTTGCTCAGATTGATGATGGGAGGAACTCCTCACAGCGATATCTCTGGAGACAAAAGATACTAAGGAAGATTTTTCCTCTGCTTCCTAATCAGATGTGATCCATTTCAACCTACAACCAGGGCACCTTTGAGATGCGTATCTGCCTCCATTATGCTGAGCTTCACCCTTCATGGGATCATTTGCATGAACATGTAGATGCTTCTGATGTCTCCAACACTTAAAGAGACGAGTTCAACTCTCTGTAATCGTTTGACAGGTTTTAAAAAGGACGATTGGGACCAAGTTTTCAGTGTGTGTCAGTCGGGTCAATACGGAGCTGCTGTCATTAAGCCTCTGCCAGTCAAACATCCAGCCATAATTGATGAGTTTCCCCTGGAGAGGGCGGAGCTGTCACTGAGGCTGCAGGGACGGGAAAGACGGATTCTGAGCATGGAAGCAGTTCTGGTGTGTTCCAGTCAATCTGAGAGGGGAAAGCAATCGGTGACTTCTGACTCAAAACCAAAGACCAAGAAACAAGAAGCTTATTGGCTTTAACAGGATAGACCTGCAGCCGATTGGCAGTCAGTAAATGAACTGCTGAACACCAGAAAAAAAGCTCACATGTCCCGTAGCTTACAGATGTAGCTCTGACCAAAGATGGACCCTGATCTGACAGGTTCATACTGCATTAACAGGTCTATGGACAGCAGAGACTGCAGGGAGCGATCCAGACTCTGCTGTGTATGTAGACAAACGTATAGTAAGTATATGAAGTTATGTTGTGTTTCTACGTCTATGGTCGGCAGCGAACAGAGGGTAAAGAGTCTAACAAAGACAACGAGAGATGAACAGTAAGAATCTGTCCCAGTGTAAAACGTGGGACTCACTAATGTATTGTGTAGGAGCAGATGTGACATTGATTCATTAAACCCAGCTCGTCTTGATTACATCTGTACTGGTAAGCTATTTTCTTGCCTTTCACAAAGACAGCCCATGGTGGAAAATGTTGACAACTGGGAAAAAAAACTACCAAGGTACTGCAATGAGGTAGACTGAGTCCAAATCACTATTGTGTGCACTGAGCTCGGGCAGCACAAATTAAAGAGGGAAAAATAGTGAGGAGGAGGAGAGAGGGGAAAATGCAGATGGGGTATTATTTTTCTTTTTGTATCCCATCTAATTGCAATCATAGGCAGATGTCTGAAAGTGTGACAGCATCAGCAGAATTGCTGCTGAGAGCACAGAATCTTTGTCTAAAAATAATCAGACATTCTGTGTGCTGCTGTTTGTTATAATGGTAATCGATGCTGGAGGCTTTGAATTCCATCAATTTATAGATCCACTCTGTTCTGCCTGGTGACTGTACTGCCTCACAACCCCCACCGCACACACATACACACACAAGGTCTCGCACAAAAGAGAGGCTGGGCACACATGTGTGCACGGAGACGCACGTGCGCTGACATCCTCACACACACACACACACACACAAGAGGCAGCAGCAGCAGGACCGGTGTGTGATTAAGATAAGTGTAGTTTCCTTTCATACATTCCTCGTCGCCTCCCGTTCTCTGAGGCTGAAGATCGTCCATCGCTGCCTCAGATCAGCCCATCTGAGAGGGGGGGGGGGGGGGGGGGCTGATCAATAAATCAAATCACCACAATCAATGGCCCCAATCACTGCAGTCTAGTCTGGCCTCAACATTATTACTGGCACCCCCCCCCCCCCCCCAGCCACTGAGGGAGGGGGGAGGAGCGCACACTGGCGCCGGTCCATCAGAAAGATCCAAATGAACTCTTATCTGGACTCTGTTTGTGTGTTTGTGTGTTTGTGTGTGTGTGTGTGTGTGTGTGTGTGTGTGTGTGTGTGTGTGTGTGTGAGTGTGTGTGTGTGTGTGTGTGTGTGTGTGTGTGTGTGTGTGTGTGTGTGTGTGTGTTGTTGGACCGTCCAGACAGAGGGAGCTGGGCGGGAGGAGCCTCTAACCTCTCCTCTCTATCACCTGGTATCTCCTCTCTATCACCTGGTATCTCCTCTCTATCACCTGGTATCTCCTCTCTATCACCTGGTATCTCCTCTCTATCACCTGGTATCTCCTCTCTATCACCTGGTATCTCCTCTATCACCTGGTATCTCCTCTCTATCACCTGGTATCTCCTCTCTATCACCTGGTATCTCCTCTCTATCACCTGGTATCTCCTCTCTATCACCTGGTATCTCCTCTATCACCTGGTATCTCCTCTCTATCACCTGGTATCTCCTCTCTATCACCTGGTATCTCCTCTATCACCTGGTATCTCCTCTCTATCACCTGGTATCTCCTCTCTATCACCTGGTATCTCCTCTCTATCACCTGGTATCTCCTCTCTATCACCTGGTATCTCCTCTATCACCTGGTATCTCCTCTCTATCACCTGGTATCTCCTCTCTATCACCTGGTATCTCCTCTATCACCTGGTATCTCCTCTCTATCACCTGGTATCTCCTCTCTATCACCTGGTATCTCCTCTATCACCTGGTATCTCCTCTCTATCACCTGGTATCTCCTCTCTATCACCTGGTATCTCCTCTATCACCTGGTATCTCCTCTCTATCACCTGGTATCTCCTCTATCACCTGGTATCTCCTCTCTATCACCTGGTATCACCTCTCTATCACCTGGTATCTCCTCTCTATCACCTGGTATCTCCTCTATCACCTGGTATCTCCTCTCTATCACCTGGTATCACCTCTCTATCACCTGGTATCTCCTCTATCACCTGGTATCTCCTCTCTATCACCTGGTATCACCTCTCTATCACCTGGTATCACCTCTCTATCACCTGGTATCTCCTCTCTATCACCTGGTATCTCCTCTATCACCTGGTATCTCCTCTGTATCACCTGGTATCTCCTCTCTATCACCTGGTATCACCTCTCTATCACCTGGTATCTCCTCTCTATCACCTGGTATCACCTCTCTATCACCTGGTATCTCCTCTCTATCACCTGGTATCACCTCTCTATCACCTGGTATCTCCTCTCTATCACCTGGTATCACCTCTCTATCACCTGGTATCTCCTCTCTATCACCTGGTATCTCCTCTCTATCACCTGGTATCTCCTCTCTATCACCTGGTATCACCTCTCTATCACCTGGTATCTCCTCTCTATCACCTGGTATCTCCTCTCTATCACCTGGTATCTCCTCTATCACCTGGTATCTCCTCTCTATCACCTGGTATCTCCTCTCTATCACCTGGTATCTCCTCTCTATCACCTGGTATCTCCTCTCTATCACCTGGTATCTCCTCTCTATCACCTGGTATCTCCTCTATCACCTGGTATCTCCTCTCTATCACCTGGTATCTCCTCTCTATCACCTGGTATCTCCTCTCTATCACCTGGTATCACCTCTCTATCACCTGGTATCTCCTCTCTATCACCTGGTATCTCCTCTATCACCTGGTATCTCCCAGTTATCACCTGACACCTGGTTTCCAGGCTAAGCTACAGCCAGGAGATGGTTAGCTTAGTTTAGCATAAAGAATGAAACACAGTCTAGCTGTTTAGTTCTGTTTCCAGGCTAAGCCACGGCTTCATATTTAACAGATATGCATGGCGAGACAGACTGTTCCTTTAACATGAAGCCATGTGACTCATTGTAAGTGGTTGAATAAATAAACTATATAATATTGAATAGTTGATGTTAATGTCTGCTCTCCTGATGATTGTCTCCTGACCCCTCAGATGTATGTTGTGACCCTCGTGGGGTCCTGAACCTCAGGTTGGGCCTCCCGGTTCACCCTCCAGCAGCTGACGGCACACAGCAGAAACACGGTGTACACATTGTGAGGACTTTCCAACGAGGAAAATCACATTTAATTTTGACACCTCTCTAAACTCTGGACTGGTAAGTCTGATAAATCATCCAAAATAATTAATCCCCAGTCAGTCAGGCTGTCGTCAAACAGCATGCTAAATCTCACAAAAGGAAGGAGACGCGTGTGAGCGTTACAACCATCAGCTAAAGGTGTGACTGGTGTTGTCAGCCATTATTCGTCATACCCGGCTTCATTTAGAGAGGTTTTGGCGCCTGATGCACCAGAGCACAGCCTACTTGTCAACACTTCTCTCTCTTTAATTCCAACATGCACACTTGGGCACACGTGCACACACATTCCTCGCTGATAGACTGGGAAGTAACAGAGATCTCAGTACGATCAGGGAGGCTCTACTTCCACTTATTAAATAGTAAAACATGGTATGAAACCAGCCTGTAACGCACGCTGAGTCCAATGAATAACTTTAAATGTCCTCCAATTACAATCTGTGACTGAATGATCCAAACTACACCTGATTTATCATCATTAGGAGCCACCATTGTTCTGCTCCTCTCAAACTCTGTGCTTACAATCAGGGTGTCTATTGTCATTGTGTGGTACATGCAGGGTGACTAATTACACAGTCCTATGATTCATTAGCAGACTAGTGGGTTGAAACCTGAGAGGAGACATGATAACCTCCGATGTGGAGCGCCGGCGAGAATTCACGGTAGCCAACAACACAAACAGCCTCCGAACTGCAGAGATGGTACCAAGTTACACAGTAAAATTGGGGACAAGGTTTGTTTTGCTGTTTCTTTGTAAGTGAGGAAGAGGAGTGCACTGCGGGGGGGGGGGGATGAGTCTCTGTGAAGCTTCACCATTGAGGTCAGTTAGTGGGAGAGGCTCCAA
>CAKAOJ020000414.1:265000-282500 GCA_916701645.2 Sebastolobus alascanus | reverse complement strand
TGAGATATCACCAGGTCCGACTAGTGTTCGTCGTCCTGAAGTCGCTGCAGCCGGATGCTGTTTTTTTGACATCGGCGTATTCTAAATATTATTTGTGTGTCGAGGAAGCTTCATATTGTAAAAAGTCTCCGTAAACAATAACCGCGGTAAATTAGTCATTTTTCTTCATATGTCCCTGCTCTAAAACTTCATCCAGGCAAGGTGGTAAAATTTAGAGGATAACGCAGAGGAGGAACTCTCGACTATATTCAAGAAACACAAAATTATACTATGGAGGATCCATTATTCATCTCAGATACATTTTTCATTTAGGAGTGGGCTGGATATGAGCAATGATGAATGCATCGCCCAGGATGCAATTTGTATGTAAAATAACAGAAGATTACAGAATATGTTTTAAGTGCAAATGCAGTTTGTTGCCATCTAAGTAGAAAATGCATTCCTACAAAAGGGAATAAGACCTGAGCCCCGTGATGTAGCCTCATAAAATCACTTAGCCCACAGCTAGGCCCCTCGCCAGTCCTTCTAACGGGTCACAATGAGAGGCTCCGGTGATGAATGAGCCGGCTCCACTACATTTTCATTCACACCATATACACCAGCTCTTGGCAGCCCATTTGAAAATGTGGGATAAGTAAAGCGAATAACTGAGGCTAATTCAACTTCCACTTCCTTGAAATCCACCCAGTTGTGCAGCAGCAGACAGTCTGTTAGATCCACGTCTACGCTCAAGTGCACACAAACATATAGGAGGATGTTTCGCTGTCTGCAGGCATCCACATGTTCCTCTCAGGACTCGCTCGCTGCTCATCAGCTTCACTCGCTGCTCACCGTCTCAGTTCAGCGCCTCTCCGAGACACACAAAGAGCTTTCCCTCCATTCACAGCACAAAGACTGAATCCAGCCTCCGAACACGAGACGAGCTCACCACAGAGCATGTAATACAACTCATTACCGGCCCGCGGGCTGCAGAGGGCCGTGATGGCCGAGACAAGCTCAACGGGTCGGGGAGAGAACCGGGCCCTCGCACCAACATCTCCATCTCCCCTCACTACCACCACAGCTCCAAAACCAGCCTTAATAACTAAAGCAAGCCCATTGATTTTTACAGCTTGTGTGGAATAAGTACTGTTAACACTTTAGAGCCTGCAGGATGATCACATTCACAGGTTAACTCAGGTCTGAACCAAAACGCTGGTTGACCCACAAGCAAACTGTGTCCAATCACAAAGAGGCCGCGGAGCAGTGTACTGTATGTGGGTCAGCACATTGATCCCCCCCCCCCCCCTGCATGGCTCTGGGGTCAGGTTCCTGTGTGCTGACAGGAGGGCTCTAGGTTTGGTTTGGTGCATGTGTTCATAAGACAGGGAGAAGAAGAAGAAGGACGGCCAATCAGCTTCTCCGCCGCTGCACGCGGTCTCATGAACCTTCCTTCACCTCGGGGCAATCACATGACCTGAGGCGAAGCATTAGCCACATTAAAAAGACATGAACGTCAGAGCATCGGAGCTGCGAGCACGCAATCAATGGGGCCACAGGTGCAGCCGGTGGAATGCCCTGTGTGTTTTCAGCCTCCCAGGATTACAGTGGAACCTGTGTTCATGTTAATGTCAGCAATAATAAAGACCTGCAGCACTAGAAACAATAAAAAGCAGCTCGAGCTGGAGACAGCGTGAGGAGGTGGAAACAGAGAGAGGGCAGGATGTGAGGAGTCTGTCAACTTCTCCCCGTCTGCTCCTGTGTTCGCTCGCTTCAGACTGAGGGGAGCAAATGGGCCTAATTCACACCGGCTGTGTGAGAGCGTCTCTGCTGTCGAGCAGCGTGAGCGGGAATTAGATCTATGGTTTGTAGCCTTCATCCCTTCCCAGACAGACTTGTTCCGGCTCAGAGGCGCTGCCTAATCCGCACCTCTCTCCCGCTCGCACTCCCGGAAAATGACTTCACACAGCTGCCGCAAACGCCCAGCGCAGCAATTCTCGTCTGACTGAACCCCGACTCAAAAAAAAGAGCCTCAGCAGACCTCCCATAGCTCATTTAACATACCAATTCCTCTCCAAAGCCCCCCCCCCCCCTCCTCCCCTCCCAGGAGGAGAAAACAACAAGGAAAACAGCTACAGCCCCACTTGATAATTTAAGGGCCTTTTCTCCAGAGAGCCGTCTAAATCAGCAGTACAGAGGAGGAGCCCTGCTGTGTCCCACTATCACTAACCAGGTAGGACATCCATGAAGATGCACAGGTGTCATATGTCCTCCAGCTCTCCCATGATCCTCTCTGCCTGCCTGACAAGTGAATTCAAGTGAGGGACTCTGGGAACATAAAGCCCAGTTCTTGACCAGCTGGTTTCTTCTAGTTGTTGTTAAGGACACCATCACAGCAGACACAGGGGCCTATGGGGGGGTCACGGAGGGTCCAGAGTCCAGATAACGGCGGGGCCAACGAGACAAACACTACCTGAAGCCGACCTAACACCATGAAGCCCAGAGACGCTGCTGCTGGTAACAGCATCATTACTGTAAAGAGTCCACTAGTTCAGGAAGAAAAAGCTGTCAAAATAAAAGACACAAACATCGTCTTCCATGTGCTCAAAGTGAAGCAGTGAACTAACGCTGTGAACTAACGCTGTGAGCTCTCGTGGCTCTCAAGGATTCCTGAGGCAGCAGTGAGAAACAAGTGATATTACAAGAAAAGGAGAATGATTAAAGCCTAATATGGCAGAGTAGAGAGGGAGAGAGAGGTGATTTATCCCTTCACGGCCTTTTGACACTAAATTAAACTGTTGAGTCCATTCCCCCCCGCGCCAGCTAGTTATCTTTCCAGGCTAATTTAACACTATAATTTACATTCCATATAAAATACATCCTGATGTGGTGCTGTCAAGGCCGTACATCATTTGCAGAGAGTGCTCCAGTTTCAGTGAAAAGGACAGAATTAGATCATATTCATGATGCAATTAAACACTTCAGTGGGAATCGATGTAAAACCGATGAGCCCTGAAAACAATGCATATGGCTGAGAACATTAGAACACATTACCTACCCTCGGATCCCTCGCTCCACAGACGCAATTTAAAACCCTCCACCACTCCACTCGCCGTCTCTCCACACTCATAACGCACCGCCATAATAAATGAATTTTTCACAAAATTATTCAACTACTAAATTGCCCATGGTAACTGAGTATCAGATGAAAGTGATGTGAATTATTAAGTAGGGAAACTGTTTGTTCTCACCATGGGTGTAATAATGGGCCAAATGAGGAGGAGAAGGGGCAGCTTACAGTACAAGCACATCCCATAATAAACATCGGCGTTGATGTAAAAATGGGAAAAGTCTCGACTGCCGCCCGGGCCTCCAGCTGGGTTGATGGTATCGACCGGTTTCCCTTGGGCGGCAGTGTGGGTTTTCTTCTGGATACAGAGAGGAGAACATTACGAGGCGCTGCTGCTGCGTATTCTCATGTAAAACTGGCAACAAGCCCTCTGGAGCTGGCAAACCACTGCAACAGTCAGCCGGCGTTACACCATCTCACCGCACTTTACATAATCAGACCGACAGCGCAGCAGACCACACACTCACACCGCTCACACACTCACACCGCTCACACACTCACACACTCACACACTCACACCGCTCACCGCTCAGCCCGACACATCACATCAACTACTGTATACCTGCTACGCTCACTACGACTGGTCCAGAGACACGTACTGTATATACACCAAAAACTACAGAAATACAACATCAACTATTCAGGCTACGCTCTGACTGGGTCAACAGAGACAGAAACATGGTTCGGCCCAGTTTGAAGTCTCGTTGTCATTAGTCACTATTTGTCTGTTCGTTTCTTATTTATCGTCAGAGACCAAACTTAGTGAGAAAGTTGAGGAATGTAATGAGATTCAGAGTTTAAGAGCCGTTCGGGGGCAGAGGTCCAGTAATTTGTGACTATTTGTGACAGGATGAGTTGGCCTCTCCAGCTGAAACAGTAATTATACTTAATGGCCCTTTAATCTGTCCGTCAGGCAGGAGGTGAAGAACCGGGTCAGAACTAAAGTGCTCCAACCGTCACAGAGTGTCAGAGCGCAGTCAGCGAGGTGAAGAAGAGCTCCACGACGAGCGCCAGGACCGCTCGCTACAGCACACGCCATCAGCAGGCCTCCTCCAACACGCCACCAAACGCCATCAGCAGGCCTCCTCCAACACGCCACCACACGCCATCAGCAGGCCTCCTCCAACACGCCACCAAACGCCATCAGCAGGCCTCCTCCAACACGCTACCACACGCCATCAGCAGGCCTCCTCCAACACGCCACCAAACGCCATCAGCAGGCCTCCTCCAACACGCTACCACACGCCATCAGCAGGCCTCCTCCAACACGCTACCAAACACCATCAGCAGGCCTCCTCCAACACGCTACCAAACACCATCAGCAGGCCTCCTCCAACACGCTACCACACGCCACCAGCAGACCCCCTCCAACACGCTACCACACGCCACCAGCAGGCCTCCTCCAACACGCTACCACACACCATTAGCAGGCCTCCTCCAAAAACGCTACCACACACCATTAGCAGGCCTCCTCCAACACGCTACCACACACCATTAGCAGGCCTCCTCCAACACGCTACCACACGCCACCAGCAGGCCTCCTCCAACACGCTACCACACACCACCAGCAGGCCTCCTCCAACACGCTACCACACACCACCAGCAGGCCTCCCTCACACGGACCACCGCCACCAGCAGGCCTCCTCCAACACGCTACCACACGCCACCAGCAGGCCTCCTCAACACGGTACACGATAACCGGTACCACACCACCAGCATGCCTCCTCCCAACACGCTACCACTACACCTCCAGCAGGCCTCCTCAAACAAGGCTACCACACACCACCAGCAGCCTCCGCCAACACGCTACCACACGCCACCGAGCAGGCCTCCTCCAACACGCTACCACACACCACCAGCAGGCCTCCTCCAACACGCTACCACACACCACCAGCAGGCCTCCTCCAACACGCTACCACACACCACCAGCAGGCCTCCTCCAACACGCTACCACACGCCACCAGCAAGGCACTCCCTCCAACACGCTACCACACGCCACCAGCAGGACTCCTCCAACACCGACCTACACACCACCACAGCCCCCTCCACGCTACCACACACCACCAGCAGGCCTCCTCCAACACGCTACCACACACCACCAGCAGGCCTCCTCCAACACGCTACCACACACCATCAGCAGAACTCCTCCAACACGCTACCACACACCACCAGCAGACCTCCTCCAACACGCTACCACACGCCACCAGCAGGCCTCCTCCAACACGCTACCACACACACCAGCAGGCCTCCTCCAACACGCTACCACACACCATCAGCAGAACTCCTCCAACACGCTACCACACGCCACCAGCAGAACTCCTCCAACACGCTACCACACGCCACCAGCAGGCCTCCTCCAACACGCTACCACACACCATCAGCAGAACTCCTCCAACACGCTACCACACGCCACCAGCAGGCCTCCTCCAACACGCTACCACACACCATCAGCAGGCCTCCTCCAACAGCCCATACCGGGTCAGTCCCAGCAGTAATAATAGAGACACAGAGCCCATACCGGATCAGTCCCAGCAGTAATAGAGACACAGAGCCCATACCGGGTCAGTCCCAACAGTAATAATAAAGACACAGAGCCCATACCGGGTCAGTCCCTGCAGTAATAGAGACACAGAGCCCATACCGGGTCAGTCCCAGCAGTAATAACAGAGACACAGAGCCCATACCGGGTCAGTCCCAGCAGTAATAACAGAGACACAGAGCCCATACCGGGTCAGTCCCAGCAGTAATAATAGAGACACAGAGCCCATACCGGGTCAGTCCCAACAGTAATAATAAAGACACAGAGCCCATACCGGGTCAGTCCCTGCAGTAATAGAGACACAGAGCCCATACCGGGTCAGTCCCAGCAGTATTAACAGAGACACAGAGCCCATACCGGGTCAGTCCCAGCAGTAATAACAGAGACACAGAGCCCATACCGGGTCAGTCCCAGCAGTAACAGAGACACAGAGCCCATACCGGGTCAGTCCCAGCAGTAACAGAAACACAGAGCCCATACCGGGTCATTCCCGGCAGTAATAACAGAGACACAGAGCCCCTACCGGGTCAGTCCCAGCAGTAATAATAGAGACACAGAGCCCATACCGGGTCAGTCCCAACAGTAATAATAGAGACACAAAGCCCATACCGGGTCAGTCCCAGCAATAATAACAGAGACACAGAGCCCATACCGGGTCAGTCCCAACAGTAATAATAGAGACACAGAGCCCATACCGGGTCAGTCCCAGCAGTATTAATAGAGACACAGAGCCCATACCGGGTCAGTTCCAACAGTAATAATAGAGACACAGAGTCCAAAGCGGGTCAGTCCCAACAGTAATAACAGAGACACAGGGCCCATACCGGGTCAGTCCCAGCAGTAATAATAGAGACAAAGAGCCCATACCGGGTCAGTCCCAGCAGTAATAATAGAGACACAGAGCCCATACCGGGTCAGTCCCGGCAGTAATAACAGAGACACAGAGCCCATACCGGGTCAGTCCCAGCAGTAATAATAGAGACACAGAGCCCATACCGGGTCAGTCCCAGCAGTAATAATAGAGACACAGAACCCATACCGGGTCAGTCCCAGCAGTAATAGAGACACAGAGCCCATACCGGGTCAGTCCCAGCAGTAATAATAGAGACACAGAGCCCATACCGGGTCAGTCCCAGCAGTAATAATAGAGACACAGAGCCCATACTGGGTCAGTCCCAGCAGTAATAGAGACACAGAGCCCATACCGGGTCAGTCCCAGCAGTAATAATAGAGACACAGAGCCCATACCGGGTCAGTCCCAGCAGTAATAATAGAGACACAGAGCCCATACCGGGTCAGTCCCAGCAGTAATAGAGACACAGAGCCCATACCGGGTCAGTCCCAGCAGTAACAACAGAGACACAGAGTCCATACCGGGTCAGTCCCAACAGTAATAATAGAGACACAGAGCCCATACCGGGTCAGTCCCAGCAGTAATAACAGAGACACAGAGTCCATACCGGGTCAGTCCCAACAGTAATAATAGAGACACAAGGCCCATACCGGGTCAGTCCCAGCAGTTATAACAGAGACACAGAGCCCTTACCGGGTCAGTCCCAGCAGTAATAACAGAGACACAGAGCCCATACCGGGTCAGTCCCAACAGTAATAACAGAGACACAGAGCCCATACCGGGTCAGTCCCAACAGTAATAATAGAGACACAGAGTCCGTACCGGGTCAGTCCCAACAGTAATAGAGACACAGAGCCCATACCGGGTCAGTCCCAGCAGTAACAGAGACACAGAGCCCATACCGGGTCAGTCCCAGCAGTAATAATAGAGACACAGAGCCCATACCGGGTCAGTCCCAGCAGTAATAATAGAGACACAGAGCCCATACCGGGTCAGTCCCAGCAGTATTAATAGAGACACAGAGCCCATACCGGGTCAGTCCCAGCAGTAATAATAGAGAAACAGAGCCCATACCAACAACAAGGGTAACAAACAGAACCTTTGTACCCAGAGTCATTTGTAGCCAGCGCCAGCGCCGCTCTATCTCCGAGCCCTCGGCAGATAGAGCTCCTGGACCAGCATGCATCTGCTCTTGTGCTCTATTTGTTATCTTGAGACAAGCTTTCTCCTTCAGCGCCGGCGCCGGCCCAAATAGAGAAGAGGGAGAAAGGAATCAGTCCTGTTGTTCCCTCAGCTGTCAACACTGCTCTCAGACTTCACCCCCGCCTCGACACATCGATACAGAGAAGTGACTGCCGTTTGCTTTATGATTGCCTGGTTTTATTCTCTGGGCCGAGCTTTTTCTCAGCCCTCACGGCTCTAATCAGACCGCCGTGCCCGGACAACAGAGCCATTGTCTCTTTAAGTGAAAGAGGCAGTGGATCAGTGAATCTCTTTCCATTTTCCCGCTTTATTAGCCCGGCGGCTCACTGCTGTTTATACTAGTGGGTATTCTGTGTTTGCTGAGAACAATTACAGTATGACAAATGATCCGTCAATGCCATCTATCAGGCCCGAGCTGACAGGAATCCTATAGACAGGGCAGCCATTCGTCCCCCGCTCGCCATCTCTGGGGTCCCATGCTTTAGTATCCATGACAACGTGCAAGCCACTTGCCACGCTTGCCACTTCACAGTGAGAGATGAGCGCCCGTGAGTGGCTTTGAAAATTAGCCTTTGACACCCCATGTTCCTCTCCCAGCCTCCCAGCCTGCAGTCCAGCCCCTCTTGTGGGGGGGTTTCCTGCAGTCCAGCCCCTCTTGTGGGGGGGGGGGGGGGGTTTCCTGCAGTCCAGCCCCTCTTGTGGGGGGGGGGGGGGGGGGGGGGGGGGTTTCCTGCAGTCCAGCCCCTCTTGTGGGGGGGGGGGGGGGGGGGGGGTTTCCTGCAGTCCAGCCCCTCTGGGAGGGGGGGGGCTCTTTCACATTCAGCCTCACACCAACACAAAGACACACACACACACACAGCGAGGAGGCGCTACCATGAACATACCTCTCTCAGGTTTATTGTGCCTGAGCTATACGATCCTCAACATTAACCTCACAGCTACATTACCTCCCGCCAACGGAGACGAGAGAGGAGCAGCAACACGCCAACGTCCATAAAACAGAGTAGAAACACTGAAATAGAAAGATAGAAAGAGGCTGAACGCACATCATCAGACCCTCCTCTTCCTCCTCACATGTCATCATGGACTCTCTGTATCTCCAAAACAACAAAGGAAATACTTTATACTTTCATTTTGTATTAAATTGATCATATTTTAAAATAGTATTTTATCATTAAATGCTGTAAAGTATTTGTTTTTTAGTCGAGTAGTTCAACAACAGTAGAGGACAGACGGGGGGATTTAAATGTAGTTGCAGATCATACTGTAATTTAAAAAGAGAGAGATTTGAACAGATATTAAGACTAGAAGATATATAAATTACAATATATTGAAGAGTATCAGGAGGTCAACACGGTAATCATGTGTAATAAATACTCAGATATAGATGCAGAAACACTTGCCGACCTCCTAAATCCAGAGTAAAGTATTTTGCGGCGCTGTGGGCCAGGCTCCTATCCCACCTGACACACCTCTCCGGCTTGTGTTTATGCCATAAACTCGACTTGGCAGCTGAGGATCATATTACTAGCGTGAAAGAAACAAACAAAGCTGTGCAAACGTGGAGCTCTGTCAGAAGCAACGCGTTAACGCCTCGTGATTAATCATATTTGGAGGAACATTAAAGGGAAAGGAGGAAACTGGCTCCAGCACTAGGAGGTAAGGGTGTCAACTGATATAACCCAGCTCTGACATCAAGCAGAGCCAGCTCGCTCATTGATGTGGCAGCGTCTCATTTTCACCAGTTTGGAAGCAGACAGTTTTGCAGCGCCTTGCGGTTCTTAATTATCTTCCGACTTTGTCTAATTCAATCAACACAACTCCGATCTGGCTGCGAAATGGCACTCACATCCCCTGAAGCTCAGCAAGTCAAGAAACACTGAATAAGTGGAACAGTCAAACTGACAAAATGGCATCGCACATGAGAAATACCCACTATTTTATCTCCCGGGCTGAGACCTCGTCCACAGAGGGGGGGTGAGGGGAGGCTGAGAGAGCAGCCAATCAGAGGCTGGGGGGGGGGGGACGCAGGAGTCAAGAGCTCTGATGACGCTGCAGATGCTGCTGAGCTGTGCGAGGTCACTCTGTTAGCTCAGACGCTAATATCCTGTTAACACAACGGCATCCAGATACACTGTCAGGACGCTGTGATGTTTCATTCACACAACTTCCTCACAACCTCAAACACACACAGACACACACACACAGACACACAGACACACACACACAGCGACACACAGCGACACACAAAGCAACACACAGCGACACACAGCGTCACACAGCAACACACAGCAACACACAGCGACACACAGCGACACACAGCGACACAGAGCAACACACAGCGACACACAGCGACACAGAGCAACACACAGCGACACACAGCGACACACAGCGACACACAGCGACACACAGCGACACAGAGCGACACAGAGCAACACACAGCGACACAGAGCAACACACAGCGACACAGAGCAACACACAGCGACACAGAGCAACACACAGCGACACAGAGCAACACACACCGACACACACCGACACACAGCGACACACAGCGACACAGAGCAACACACAGCAGCACACACAGAGAATTTAAAGGTCATTTAACCCTTTCATTTAAAGGTCGTTAAGGATTTAATTGTTGTAAAAAGTGAGTGACATCCTGAGAGGAGGTGGGACGGCTGAGTCCATCCCCCAGAATCCTTTGCACCGCCGCCACTATTCACCTCCCGCCTGGTTGGAGCGCCGCAGCATTATTACATTTTGACATTATTAGCTGAACTAGCAGAGAGGCCCTGCTGTCATTATAAAGCCTTTACTTCGGCGCTGACTGCCAAATGTGTTTTGCACTAGCTCCACACTGCCAAACCCAACAATGGCAGATTAGTGAAGCCCTTCTCCTGTTGCAGCAGAGGTTAATAGAAAGTGACGGGGCTAAGTCCGCTCCCATTAAGTATGCTGAGAGATATTACGGCACTTTGTTACATCAGATCCTTATTGGATTAAACAGCATGCACAACAATGAAAGTTTCATTTTAATTTTGGGCAGGAATATAAAAGAGGCCCTGAGAGCGCTGCTGTCAGAACAAAGATAGCGTCTTGTTTCTGCTTCCCCTTCGCCATGCTGGAGTGGCAGACACCAGGAAAATGATGCTAAGTGAGGATGTCAACCTTTAGATGTTTGTCTGCCTGAACTTAATCCATTATTAATAAAGCAACACAATTCAAAGCAGCATTGGGTGAAGTGAAACATGAGGGGATACCCCGTTTATTGCTGTGGTCATCTGCTGCTGTGCTGCCTGCAGCCAGAACCCAGCTGGCCGCTGCATTGTTAGCTCTGCACGAGGTCACGGCACCCGACCAATAAGCTATTATTAATCCTCACAGAGTCGTCCATTAGCCCATCACACTTTTATGACCCTCTTCTTTATTAGATGAGCTATCAGCTGTCCATATCTGGCAGAAATATGGACCTCCTCCTCCGGGCTCCGACACTCCCGTCTTCCCAGAAGGTGTTGGCGTGCCGGGCCAGGTAGAGCGAACCTGGGGGGGGGGGGGGCAGGCTGAATCTGCCAGTCTCCTGGGGTATTCCCTGCTGTCCCGTTACCTCCGATAAATCTCAATGCTTTACGATTAGGTACATAAAATGAGTCATAGATCTGGCCGGTAAATAAGAGGTTGTCAGTGGAGCTGACGCCAGGCTCGGCTCGTCCTCTGCCAGATCCTCCCTCTGTAGCCCGGCCATCAGACTGCTGCTATTGAGCCGGGGCTAAAAAGGCTCCAATAAATAAGCCTGATATTTCCCTCCGGACGTCTACGGTGCCACCCTGAAGCACGCTCGCATCCACTGAACAAACAGAGAGGTCCGGCATCACAAACAGCACCGTCTGGATGCTTTTCAAATCATCTTCAAAATGCTACTGCGCTCTTTGTTTCTAATTACTTTCTCTCAAATAGAAAAGCCAGGAAGTCAATGGATCAATCCATTTCAAGTATATTCAAACTGTATGCTGGACTGCAAGACACTGATGTCTTTTAATGGACCTCCAATCCATACTTGCAATTAAGCATGCAAAATGTCCCATTAAGTAAGTCCACTTACAGTGTATTTACTGTGGTGCTGTTTGGGTGTTTTTTTTTCAGAGAGCGTCTTCAGCGAGGCTGAGAGCGAGCGAGAGAGAGCGGTGGCGAGATGACCTGAGGGACGACTCGTGCTCTCCAAATGCACTAACACAATGATGGACACTTCCTCTGCAGCGCCAGCTCATCATTGTTGCCGATTCGTTTACACGGGTCCAAAATGACTCCCTGAATGACCGCCTTTGCATATTAAACAGACAAACAGACAATAGGGACACACTGTTGGAGGACACGAGAGCAGCTAAACAGCAGCAGTGTCATGGCAGTCTGGGGAACAGTACGCTCATAATACCCACCGTATGGACAAATGGGAATCCACCGGCTGATTGATAGCATATTAAACACAACGCCGTTACTGCCGATCCGCTGCACATTTTGACAAGGCACCTGCAAAACTGTTTTCAACATACATCAGCACCTATTCAGCATAACTGCATCTAAAGTGCACTGCATCCCTCTGTAGCAGAAAAAGGAGGCTATCAGGAGAACGAGGTCTGGAGAGGAAAGCATGGCTACAGGCATGCAATCAGCTAAGAATTCAAAATCTCGCCCAGTTTATTCACTTCTATAATCAGAGAGCAAAGACGGAAACAACGCCATTGGCACAGCGGCAAAGACATTCAAAACATTTTCATTAGTGAGCGAAAAATAAGTACTCCTTAGTGAAAGCATTGCTTCTTTTTGCATAAGTTTGATGTTTGAGAAGGAAGATTAGATGGAGGACGGGGGGGGTTTATGTCAAGTCTGAACTCTGCAAAAAGCCTTTCTTCCTAGTTACACCATCTGATTTATACGGCTGTTTTCACATCGTCAGACACAAACTGGAGCACCAGCAATACCAAGCAAAAGTAAAGATACAAGAACTCATTCTAATCTAATATCTTTGATTATATTTTTTACAGTGCAAAAATGTCTACTTTATTTCCAGGCGGCAACCTCGGGGTCTGAGAAGTGAAGCCACTGTGAAGGTGAAACCTTAAAGGACTCCTCCGGTTCTATACACGTCTGTTGCTGTGAAATTCACACATTACACCAGCAAGTACATAGTGTATATAGTATATAGTGTACACAGTGTGCACAGTGTACTACATGGAAGTATCCGAACTGAGACACAGCTAATGAGAAAATGATTTATTACCTCAGTAAACATTGTAAACATGAGTTTATGTTTCAAGTCTTCTTCAATACAGCATGATGTTCATTTAGAGTCAGATAGACCATAAAGCAGGGGATGCTTTAGGGGGCGGGGCTACCGGCTGATTGACAGGTCGTCTGGGAGTCGTCCGTGTTTTCGTCTCACAACTTTAACCCTTTCAGTGTGTTTTCACTTCATCAAAGTTAATTATAACATTCTGGTCACCTAAAACGTCTTATTCAGTGTTCGGTTGCACTTAGCTCCGCCCACTCTGTCACTTCTGGTTGCAAAAAAAACAAGATGGTGACGGCCGAAATGCTGAACTCAAGGCTTCAAAACATCAGTCCACAAACCAACGGGTGACGTCACGGTGACGACGTCCACTTCTTCTATCAGTCTGTACATTTCACAATGTTTGTGCTGATTTGGTCCTTAATATATGGTCATAATCACACATACATTTTACTCTCAATGCGATACATAAACTACCAATATCTTTCCAACATCTACCAACGTCTACTCCAGACTGACCAGAGGAAACAGAAGAAGTCATCACACTGCTGTTAAACATGTGTCATGATGCCAACATGTCATTATGTCACACACACATTATATATTACGTTATGTTAGTATACGGAAACAGGATATTTACCCTTCTTTTAAATAGTGCTATGACTTTATAGTGTCCTATACGGTGTATATGTATACATATACAGTTTGTACAGTATGTATAGGAAACAGTGAGATGACGCCAGCCTTCACAGCTGACCTGAGGTCAGTCTCCATGTGGTGACAGTGTTAATATGCTCTTCACGACTACAGTCTATGTTGTCTTAATGTGCTCGTAGCTGGAACTTTATGTTGATCTTATTTCAGTGTTTCCATCACAGCCTCGGTGTCCTTCTCTTCTATTGATCTCTGTCATCTGCTCACTCTTTATCTTTCATATCAAGTGCTCTGGAACCTGTTGTCAGATATATATATATATATATATATATATATATATATATATATCATGTATCATTTACACAAGCCCTGTCTCCTACTAAATAAAGTTCCCATACAACTAAAGTGCATTCTCTTTTCCATTTGGAGGGAGACATATTTCCTCCTGGGTTACTGTCGCAGTCTTAAACAGTTTTAAACAGTTTTAAACGTGGTCAAACAAAAAAGGCAAGAAAACTGCTGGTTTGCTTTAAATGACTACGTTTCACACGAGGCACCAACAGCGGTCTCCATCCACCGCCCCCCCCAACCGCCTCTACTGGACTTTCTCGTTGTCGTTCTCATTATTGTACCGTGTAACTTTCATTAACATTATTATGGTTGTGTCTAGAAGGTAACCCCCAAGTTGTGAATCTCTTGAGAGATGGTTGAGGTCAGGATAGGTCGTCGGGCAGCGAGTCTCGCCAGAGTTTTTGCAAGTTTTCTTGATTTGAGGGTTACCTTTTAGACACCACCCGTTATTATCCCACATAACTTACATTAAGGGTCACTCGATAGACTGCGTCACCTCGCTCATCGTACTGCGTCACTCGCTGCGGCCTTCTGCGCACTATCATACGTCAAAGACAAACGTAATCCCCAACAGAATACGTTTCCCTCCAAACGTAACAGAGAATGCAGTTGAGTTGTTTGGTAACGTACAGTAAGGGGGGGGGGGGGGCAGCTGACTGCTCGTACCGTCCACCATACAGTTTAAACTGCTGCTCATTTTATGTGATCTGCGTTTTAATATCTGCATTATTTCAACTGAAGTTAATAGGATTAGTTAGAATAGTAGAAGAAAACACTCATCTCTATTGTGTCTTCTGTGTTTGGGTCATTAAAGTCATTCTGGAGACAGTTTACGAGGAAACACTCAGCAGACGCAGCAGGACGACGTCGGGCAGATCATTTCTACTCTGCTCTTCTCACTAGAATCTTTGAGTAAATTATTTGGGTTACATGATAATACTCTCTAGCAATATCATGGGCTAAATGATATTATTCATTTGTACATTTAAGTGTGTTCATGTTGGTCATATTATTGATTGATCTTTTTGACTTGGATATATTGATTTAACCCCATCAGGACAGGATTATTGATTTTATACCAGATCGTACTGCTGACCTTGTTTACTGAGACAATTCACATTGTGAAAGAGTCTATTTTATAATAACATTATACATACTTTTATTGGGCCTGCACAGTGGTGCCAAAGCAATACTATTACTACTACTAGTAGTAGTAAAGTACTAGTAAATACTATTACTTCTACTTTATGTCATTTATGTTGAAATATACAGTATCATGGCTCTAAATGGAGATAGAAACATGTTACATGTTACATGTTGGAGTGCTGCTCCTCCATAATGTCCCAAACTTACAGGACACTATTTATATACACTAATTATATACACTATTTATATACACTAATTATATACACTATTTATATACATTATTTATATACACTATTTATATACACTAATTATATACACTATTTATATACACTAATTATATACACTATTTATATACATTATTTATATACACTATTTATATACACTAATTATATACACTATTTATATACACTAATTATATACACTATTTATATACATTATTTATATACACTATTTATATACACTATTTATATACACTATTTATATACATTATTTATATACAATATTTATATACATTATTTATATACACTATTTATATACATTATTTATATACACTATTTACATACATTATTTATATACACTATTTATATACATTATTTATATACAATATTTATATACATTATTTATAAACATTATTTATATACACTATTTATATACACTATTTATATACACTATTTATATACATTATTTATATACACTATTTATATACACTATTTAAATACAGTATTTATATACATTATTTATATACATTATTTATATACAATATTTATATACACTATTTATATACACTATTTAAATACACTATTTATATACATTATTTATATACATTATTTATATACACTATTTATATACACTATTTAAATACAGTATCTATATACATTATTTATATACACTATTTATATACATTATTTTTATACAATATTTATATACACTATTTATATACACTATTTAAATACAGTATTTATATACATTATTTATATACACTATTTATATACAATATTTATATACACTATTTATACACATTATTTATATACAATATTTATATACACTTTTTATATACACTATTTAAATACAGTATTTATATACATTATTTATATACACTATTTATATACAATATTTATATACACTATTTATACACACTATTTAAATACAGTATTTTTATACATTATTTATATACTGTACACTATTTCTATAGACTATTTCTATAGAGTATTTCTATATATCTCTAAAGATTATTTGGGTTTTTTTTGGTGCCGCCATGAGGAGCAGTAACCGATGAAGGCTCGTCTCCTCGTCTCCTCGTCTCCTCGTCTCCTCGTCTCCTCATCACTCTGCCTACAGTACGTATCCAGTCATAACTAGACGTCGTCAGCAGTTGCAGAGAGTTCTGAACATTAAGTTTATGGGCTGCTCATTATTTAACATGTTAGGGTCTCCCCACAGCCCAATGAAATTTTGATGGCGGTATTACAGCTAGTTTGTTGGCTGCTCACTCCTACTCACTACTTATGCAGATGCAAATGGTGAGAGAAGTCTCTTTGGACAGGAGGAGACATTAGTGTAATCCACCTTTCTGCTGTGATGTGAATAAATGTTCACCGGGTGTGATGAGAGAGCTCCGATGTTGTTGTAGACGTGCACGATGAGGCCAGAGTCGGCCCGGAGAGGCTCCGATCGCTGCAGCACTGCAGAACCTCTCCATCTGCATACTGTAAAAAACAAACATTCCTGTAAATAAAGACGGCTGTCCAGCAACTGTCTTCCCAGCGACAACGCTATTGACCGTAGTCAGATGCTCCGCTGATTAAAAATTGATCCATTTTGAAAAATCTAATCAACTGAATAGGACTCTTTCATAGGTGGGGGTTTGTTGGGTGGGGGTGGGGGGGGGACAGCAGCTGCTGACACAGAGATGCAGACCTGTTATTAACCCCTGCACCTCCATGCCCCCCCCCTGTACCTCCATGCCCCCCCCCTGCACCCTGCTCCCCCCCCGCCCCGGGACTAGACGTGGCCCAGACGCTCTGAATTATTCAGCAGTCTGAGAGAGGCTCCGGCCACTTGGCCTATTAATGCCTGCCGGTGGAGGCTAGTGGCTCTAATGGCCGGTCCAGAGGAGCCCCCCCCGCCCCCCCCCCCCGCCCCCCCCCCCCCCGGCTCCCAGCGGACAGGAGGAGGGCTGCTAACGCTAGGCTGCAGGGGATGTGAGAGTGAATTCATCAGGGGGCCGAGGTCGCGGCAGGTTAATGATGCCGCGCGTCTAGACGAACGCTGGACTCACACCCTGCCCAAACAGGGGGGGGGGGGGGGGGGGGGGGGGATGCAATCATATTTATACCTCTGAAGGAGAAGAAGCTCTGCAAT
>CAKAOJ020000414.1:230000-260000 GCA_916701645.2 Sebastolobus alascanus | reverse complement strand
TTAACATTCTTCCTTCTTTAACGAATGTTATGAGCCGACCAGGTTCATCTCTGATTTAATGAGATAGTGATGCAGAACGTCTGAAAGCTGAGAACAACGGGAAGGAAACCAGAACTGCATCGGGGTGGAGGAGACCTCAGAGACGTATATGTATATATATATATATATATATATATATATATATTTATAATATATAATTAAAAACAAAGCTGAATGCACGGCTAAAGAAAGCGTGAAGCGACCCTTTAATATTAGAGCTTTCTACATACAGGCAGTAACATCCTCACACAGCGTCACTGCATCGGGATGGAGGAGATCTGAGACACGAATATATACTGTATATAATGTCAAATAAAAACAAAGCTAAAGACAGCGTGGAGAAGAGGAGCTCTCAGAGACGTATATATATATATAATATAAAATAAAAACAAAGCTAAAGACAGCGTGGAGGAGAGGAGCTCTCAGAGACGTATATATATATATAATATAAAATAAAAACAAAGCTAAAGACAGCGTGGAGGAGAGGAGCTCTCAGAGACGTATATATATATATAATATAAAATAAAAACAAAGCTAAAGACAGCGTGGAGGAGAGGAGCTCTCAGAGACGTATATATATATATAATATAAAATTAAAACAAAGCTAAAGAAAGCGTGGAGGAAAGGAGCTCTCAGAGACGTATATATATATAATATAAAATAAAAAACAAAGCTAAGGACAGCGTGAAGGAAGGAGCTCTCAGAGACGTATATTATATAAAACTAAAAAACACAAAGCTAAAGACAGCGTGGAGGAGAGGAGCTCTCCGAGACGTATATATACTATAATATAAATTAAAACAAGCTAAAGACAGCGATGGAGGAAGAGGAGCTCTCAGAGACGTACCTCTTATATATATAATATAAATGAAAACAAAGCTAAAGACAAGCGTGGAGGAGAGGAGCTCTCAGAGACGTATATATATATAATATAAAATAAAAACAAAGCTAAAGACAGAGTGGAGGAGAGGAGCTCTCAGAGACGTATATATATATATATATAATATAAAATGAAAACAAAGCTAAAGACAGCGTGGAGGAGAGGAGCTCTCAGAGACGTATATATATATAATATAAAATAAAAACAAAGCTAAAGACAGGTGGAGGAAAGGAGCTCTCGAGACGTATATATATATATATAATATAAAATTAAAACAAAGCTAAAGACAGCGTGGAGGAGAGGAGCTCTCAGAGACGTATATATATATATAAAATAAAAAAAAACAAAGCTAAAGACAACGTGGAGGAAAGGAGCTCTCAGAGACGTATATATACTGTATATAATATAAAATTAAAACAAAGCTAAAGACAGCGTGGAGGAGAGGAGCTCTCAGAGACGTATATATACTGTATATAATATAAAATAAAAACAAAGCTAAAGACAGCGTGGAGGAGAGGAGCTCTCAGAGACGTATATATATATAATATAGAATAAAAACAAAGCTAAAGACAGCGTGGAGGAGAGGAGCTCTCAGAGACGTATATATATATAATATAGAATAAAAACAAAGCTAAAGACAGCGTGGAGGAGAGGAGCTCTCCGAGACGTATATATATATAATATAGAATAAAAACAAAGCTAAAGACAGCGTGGAGTAGAGGAGCTCTCAGAGACGTATATATATATAATATAGAATAAAAACAAAGCTAAAGACAGCGTGGAGGAGAGGAGCTCTCCGAGACGTATATATATATAATGTAGAATAAAAACATAGCTAAAGACAGCGTGGAGGAAAGGAGCTCTCAGAGACGTATATATATATAATGAAGAATAAAAACATAGCTAAAGACAGCGTGGAGGAAAGGAGCTCTCAGAGACGTATATATATATAATATAAAATAAAAACAAAGCTAAAGACAGCGTGGAGGAGAGGAGCTCTCCGAGACGTATATATACTGTATATAAAATAAAATTAAAACAAAGCTAAAGACAGCGTGGAGGAAAGGAGCTCTCAGAGACGTATATATATATATAATATAAAATAAAAACAAAGCTAAAGACAGCGTGGAGGAAAGGAGCTCTGAGAGACGTATACAGTATATATAATATAAAATAATACAAAGCTAAAGACAGCGTGGAGGAGAGGAGCTCTCAGAGACGTATATATACTGTATATAATATAAAATGAAAACAAAGCTAAAGACAGCGTGGAGCGACCCTTTAATATGTGAGCTTTGACAGCTGGTGATAGCGGCAGTAACATCCTCACACAGCATCAGTATACAGCAGCAGCAGCAGCAGCACAGCAGCATCACTGGATAGGTATGGAAATGTAGCTGAAGGAAGGTCAAAGTGATTAAGCTGACGTTAATGACAGGCCCAGTCTTCCTGGGAGATGCTCACCGTAGCTGTCTCTAAACCCATTTGTCATTCTGCTTCCAACGCTGAAGCATCTGCTTTGAAGTCTCTACCACTAATGCTACACAGAGAGGTTAAACAGCTTAATGCTGAAGTCGGCTTCACTCCTCTCGCTCTCTAATGTTGCCTGCGTTTTATGTAGCGGGGTTACGGCTCCCGGATTTCACATCTCAATTTGGCCCAGATAGTGGTGTAAAAGCTGCTCTCTTTCTTATTGGCTTTGTTGTGGCTGTCAGAGGAAGAGAGGGGCGACCCGGAGGACAGACACGCCCCACCCATCCACTCACACAGCGGTAATAATGGAAGCATGTTCACAAATGTTTATATGGAGGCAGCACACGCCGCTGCTGATTATGATGATGGGGCAGCTCTGATACGTTCAAACACAGCACTTCATCTGCTGAAGAACTCAAAGACCTGACAAGAAAAGACGAGTCCTGAAACATGAGATAATGAGCAGCACATACAGCGTGGAGGTCAACTCTAAAGCCTCTACATCTATCACCATACATACAGTCATTATGATAAATAATACGAGATGAGAGGACTCCCTCTGCACTACAAGGAGATTACACTGATGCATGTGACATTAACAATATCAGCAAACAAATGTATGAAAGCATGAATGAAACGGAGACACACACCGATTTACACAGCCAATTTCAGTCTGTGTGTGTGTGTGTGTGTGTGTGTGTGTGTGTGTGTGTGTGTGTGTGTGTGTGTGTGTGTTACTGGCACACAGCACACAGAGCCGGCTGGCAGCGGAGGCAGCCAGGCTCACAGGCTGCAAAGCAATTTCACTGTTTGGCAATACTGTTGTCTCTGTGTGCGGATTAGAGCTGACACCAGAGCAACTGAGTCATGCTAAATGTAGTACAATCACCAGCTTTTGTCTAAAACCTCAAAACCTCACTGCCTCTAAAACCCCACTGCCTCTATAACCCCACTGCCTCTAAAACCCCACTGCCTCTAAAACCTCACTGCCTCTAAAACCTCACCGCCTTTAAAACCTCACTGCCTCTAAAACCTCACTGCCTCTAAAACCTCACCGCCTTTAAAACCTCACTGCCTCTAAAACCTCACTGCCTCTAAAACCTCACCGCCTTTAAAACCTCACTGCCTCTAAAACCTCACTGCCTCTAAAACCTCACCGCCTTTAAAACCTCACTGCCTCTAAAACCTCCCTGCCTCTAAAACCTCACTGCCTCTAAAACCCCACTGCCTCTAAAACCTCCCTGCCTCTAAAACTTCACTGCCTTTAAAACCTCACTGCCTCTAAAACTTCACCGCCTCTAAAACCTCACCGCCTCTAAAACCTCACTGCGTCTACAACCTCACTGCCTCTAAAACCCCACTGCCTTTAAAACCTCACTGCCTTTAAAACCTCACTGCCTCTAAAACCTCACTGCCTTTAAAACCTCACTGCCTCTAAAACCTCACTGCCTCTAAAACCCCACTGCCTTTAAAACCCCACTGCCTCTAAAACGTCACTGCCTCTAAAACCCCACTGCCTTTAAAACCTCACTGCCTCTAAAACCCCACTGCCATTAAACCCCACTGCCTCTAAAACCCCACTGCCATTAAACCTCACTGCCTCTAAAACCCCACTACCTTTAAACCCCACTGCCTCTAAAACCCCACTGCCTCTAAAACCCCACTGCCTCTAAAACTCCACTGCCTTTAAAACCACACTGCCTTAAAACCCCACTGCCTCTAAAACCCCACTGCCTCTAAAACCCCACTGCCTTTAAAACCTCACTGCCTCTAAAACCTCACTGCCTTTAAAACCTCACTGCCTTTAAAACCTCACTGCCTCTAAAACCTCACTGCCTTTAAAACCTCACTGCCTCTAAAACCTCACTGCCTCTAAAACCCCACTGCCTTTAAAACCCCACTGCCTCTAAAACGTCACTGCCTCTAAAACCCCACTGCCTTTAAAACCTCACTGCCTTTAAAACCTCACTGCCTCTAAAACCCCACTGCCATTAAACCCCACTGCCTCTAAAACCCCACTGCCTCTAAAACCCCACTGCCTCTAAAACTCCACTGCCTTTAAAACCACACTGCCTTAAAACCCCACTGCCTCTAAAACCCCACTGCCTTTAAAACCTCACTGCCTCTAAAACCTCACTGCTTTTAAAACCTCACTGCGTCTAAAACCCCACTGCCTCTAAAACCCCACTGCCTCTAAAACCCCACTGCCTCTAAAACCTCACTGCCTCTAAAACCCCACTGCCTTTAAAACCTCACTGTCTCTAAAACCTCACTGCCTTTAAAACCTCACTGTCTCTAAAACCTCACTGCCTTTAAAACCTCACTGCCTCTAAAACCTCACTGCCTCTAAAACTCCACTGCCTCTAAAACCTCACTGCCTCTAAAACCTCACTGCCTCTCACACTCAGGGAGGATACGGTGGAAACAAGGAGAAGACGTGCTAACAAATAAACGCAGCATTATTTCTCCGTAAGAGCGCAGCGTTGCGACATCATTAGAAAGAACAACAGAGGGATAAAAGTCAGAGGAGGAGGAACGGAGACGAAGTTGTATAAAGTCCTTCTGCTCTGATATCATCACAATCCTTCAGAATCCTTCTTCTTCTCTCTGAGAGCTCAGAGGGACGTTTAACGTAATAATAAGAGACACAAATGAACGATGACAGCTGATAGGAGACCTGTGGACCACACATCCCCATCATGGCTCTGCAGAACCTTTCTACAGGCCCGGTACCGTCTGGCTCTGCAGAACCTTTCTACAGGCCCGGTACCGTCTGGCTCTGCAGAGCCTTTCTACAGGCCCGGTGCCGTCTGGCTCTGCAGAGCCTTTCTACAGGCCCGGTACCGTCTGGCTCTGCAGAGCCTCTCTACAGGCCCGGTACCGTCTGGCTCTGCAGAGCCTCTCTACAGGCCCGGTACCGTCTGGCTCTGCAGAGCCTCTCTACAGGCCCGATGCCGTCTGGCTCTGCAGAGCCTTTCTACAGGCCCGGTACCGTCTGGCTCTGCAGAGCCTTTCTACAGGCCCGATGCCGTCTCTCCTGGCTCTGCAGAACCTTTCTACAGGCCCGGTACCGTCTCTCCTGGCTCTGCAGAGCCTTTCTACAGGCCCGATGCCGTCTGGCTCTGCAGAGCCTTTCTACAGGCCCGGTACCGTCTCTCCTGGCTCTGCAGAGCCTTTCTACAGGCCCGGTGCCGTCTCTCCAGGTACCGTATTGGCCCAGAGTTGTTTTTGGGCTTGGCAGGACCTGGCAGGACAGACCCTGACCCGTCCTTTTCATGCTCGCCCACGGAAATGCCATCTGGCTGGTGTGAATGATTACCACAGCAACGGCCGGGTGACCTGCAGCCAGCAGGAACCAAGGTCACTCCACCTCAGCGCTTCACACTCTCCTGCCCTCCTTTCATCAGGCTGCAGGTGAATTATTCATCCTGGACAAACTCACAGCCTCAAATCTACTGCAAACACTCCAAAACTGCTCACTGCGAGGACTCCTATAATAACCTGTAATGAGAAAATAAAATCCAGTTCCCGTGTGAACTGCTAAAATACACAGATACAGTAGATACGGCTCATAGATAGATACAGCTCATAGATACAGCTCATAGATAGATACAGCTGATAGATACGGCTCATAGATAGATACAGCTCATAGATACAGCTCATAGATACAGCTCATAGATAGATACAGCTGATAGATACAGCTCATAGATACAGCTGATAGATATAGCTGATAGATAGATACAGCTCATAGATAGATACAGCTGATAGATACAGCTCATAGATAGATACAGCTGATAGATACAGCTGATAGATACAGCTGATAGATACAGCTGATAGATACAGCTGATAGATACAGCTGATAGATACAGCTGATAGATACAGCTGATAGATACAGCTGAGAGATACAGCTCATAGATACAGCTGATAGATAGATACAGCTGATAGATAGATACAGCTGATAGATAGATACAGCTGATATACAGCTCATAGATAGATACAGCTCATAGATAGATACAGCTCATAGATACAGCTCATACTGTATACTGGGGTTAAACAGCTGGAATGATTGTACACTACCACATCTGGCTCCAACCAGGACTGAATGAGAAATAAGTGAATTAATTGATTTGTGACAGGTGTAGCAGAAGACGAGCTGCTGACAATAACATCATGTCATCACATCCATGTGAAATATAATGAATAATAAAAATAAATAGATATTTAATGTTTCAGCATTAAAGCAACACAATTTCTTTCCTCTAATGTTGTCAACTGTCACATCATGATTAACATGACCGTTACCAACCCTAACCCTTTATATAATATATATATATATATATATATATATATATATAAATATATAATCACAATATGATTAACATGTCCGTTACCAACCCTAACACTTTATGTGATTAACAAACAAAAAGAGATTTTTCCAGACCAATGCACACTAATCATAGCTGCTATAATTCATCTAATATAATATATATAATAATATATATAATATAATCTGTATATCTGTATCTGTGTGTGCACGCTGACACTATGAGGACTATTTCTGAAAGAATGCAGGTTTACTAACAATTATCAGTTCATTCAGGTTCACAGGCTGCAATTTTATATACTATAATATAAATATAATAATATAAGCCTAGAATTACTAGATAGATAGATAGATAGATAGAGAGATAGATAGATAGATAGATAGATAGATAGATAGATAGATAGATAGATAGATAGATAGATAGATAGATATAGATAGATAGATAGATAGATAGATATAGATAGATAGATAGATATAGATAGATAGATAGATAGATAGATATAGATAGATAGATAGATAGATAGATTCTAGGGTTAATGTCTCAGCATCCTTAATGACCAGTTCACATCCAGCTCCTGGCTCCTACTACTGCTACTCATATTTATATTTAATAATAAAACCCTGAATGTATACAACATGGATCATATGGGCTGGACCGGGAGGAGAGGAGGAGAGGAGGAGGAGAGCCTGCAGAGAGGAGGAGAGGAGGAGGAGAGCCTGCAGAGAGGAGGAGAGGAGGAGGAGAGCCTGCAGAGAGGAGGAGAGGAGGAGGAGAGCCTGCAGAGAGGAGGAGAGGAGGAGAGGAGGAGGAAAGGAGGAGGAGAGCCTGCAGAGAGGAGGAGAGGAGGAGAGGAGGAGGAGAGCCTGCAGAGAGGAGGAGAGGAGGAGGAGAGCCTGCAGAGAGGAGGAGAGGAGGAGGGGAGGCTGCAGAGAGGAGGAGAGGAGGAGGAGAGCTTGCAGAGAGGAGGAGAGCCTGCAGAGAGGAGGAGAGGAGGAGGAGAGCCTGCAGAGAGGAGGAGAGGAGGAGAGCCTGCAGAGAGGAGGAGAGGAGGAGGAGAGGCTGCAGAGAGGAGGAGAGGAGGAGGAGGAGAGCCTCAGAGATGGAGGAGAGGAGAGAGGAGGAGGAAAGGAGAGAGAGAGGAGCCTGCAGAGAGGAGGAGAGGAGGAGAGGAGGAGGAGAGTCCTGCAGAGAGAGAGAGAGAGCCTGCAAGAGAGAGAGAGCCCTTGCAGAGAGAGAGAGAGGAGAGGAGCTGCAGAGAGGAGGAGAGCCTGCAGAGAGGAGGAGAGGATGAGGAGAGCCTGCAGAGAGGAGGAGAGGAGGAGAGGATGCAGAGAGGAGGAGAGGAGGAGAGGAGGAGAGCCTGCAGAGAGGAGGAGAGGAGGAGAGGATGCAGAGAGGAGGAGAGGAGGAGGAGAGCCTGCAGAGAGGAGGAGAGGAGGAGAGGATGCAGAGAGGAGGAGAGGAGGAGAGGATGCAGAGAGGAGGAGAGGAGGAGAGGATGCAGAGAGGAGGAGAGGAGGAGGAGAGGAGGAGGAGAGGAGGAGAGGATGCAGAGAGGAGGAGAGGATGCAGAGAGGAGGAGAGGAGGAGAGGATGCAGAGAGGAGGAGAGGATGCAGAGAGGAGGAGAGGATGCAGAGAGGAGGCTAACAACAACAACAACAACAACAAAAGCTCCTCCTGATCCGGAGGAGAGAGAGGTCTATAGGCCACCAGATCTGCTTCCTCCTCTCCTCCTCCTCTCCTCCTCCTCCTCCTCCTCCTCCTCTTCCTCCTCTCCCCTTCGTCCTCTCCTCTCTTCCTCTTCCTCCTCCTCCTCCTCTCAGGGACACACACGGACTGCCATGCTGCTGTCATCTCTCATGTTACAGAACATCAGTCAGCCGGCTGAGACGCTGCCCTGCGCCGGCCGAGGCTGATTTACAAACATTAGCGGGGAATACAATTACACAGTCCCCCCCCCCCCCCACACACACAACCCCCCCACTGCCCCCCCGGCTCCATGAGAGGAGAGGACCGGGGAGGAGAGGAGAGAGGGGAGAGAACCAGGGAGGACACAACCCCCCCGGCCGAGCAGCTC
This sequence comes from Sebastolobus alascanus, assembly GCA_916701645.2. Taxonomy (NCBI): domain Eukaryota; kingdom Metazoa; phylum Chordata; class Actinopteri; order Perciformes; family Sebastidae; genus Sebastolobus; species Sebastolobus alascanus. The sequence continues at coordinate 251,204 of CAKAOJ020000414.1, read as the reverse complement.
TCTGCGGCTCCACACACTGGAGAGGTCCGGGGAGGAGAAGAGAGGAGAGAGGACCGGGGAGGAGAGAGGGGAGAGCACCGGGGAGGAGAGAGGGGAGATAGGACCGGGGAGGAGAGAGGGGAGAGCACCGGGGAGGAGAGAGGGGAGAGGACCGGGGAGGAGAGGAGAGAGGACCGGGGAGGAGAGGAGAGAGGACCGGGGAGGAGAGAGGAGAGAGGACCGGGGAGGAGAGGAGAGAGGACCGGGGAGGAGAGGAGAGAGGACCGGTGAGGAGAGAGGGAAGAGCACCGGGGAGGAGAGGAGAGAGGGGAGAGGAGAGAGGAGAGAGGGGAGAGGACCGGGGAGGAGAGAGGGGAGAGGAGAGAGGACCGGGGAGGAGAGGAGAGAGGACCGGGGAGGAGAGGAGAGAGCACCCGGGAGGAGAGAGGAGAGAGCACCGGGGAGGAGAGGAGAGAGGACCGGGGAGGAGAGAGGGAAGAGCACCGGGGAGGAGAGGAGAGAGGGGAGAGGAGAGAGAAGAGAGGGGAGAGGACCGGGGAGGAAAGAGGAGAGGACCGGGGAGGACACAACCCCCCCGGCCGAGCAGCCCTCTGTGGCTCCACATACTGGAGAAGTCCGGGGAGGAGAGAGGGGAGAGCACCGGGGAGGAGAGAGGAGAGGAGAGAGAGGAGAGCACCGGGGAGGAGAGAGGAGAGAGGACCGGGGAGGAGAGAGGAGAGAGGACCGGGGAGGAGAGAGGAGAGGAGAGAGGGGAGAGGACCGGGGAGGAGAGAGGAGAGAGGACCGGGGAGGAGAGAGGAGAGGAGAGAGGGGAGAGGACCGGGGAGGAGAGAGGAGAGGAGAGAGGGGAGAGGACCGGGGAGGAGAGAGGGGAGAGAGGACACTAGCTTCCTGACCTCTCTAGTTTACTCTCACAAACACCAGCGTTTATCCGTCAGCATGGAGGGTTATAGTATTATATTATATTATATTATATTATATTATATTATATTATTATATTATAATATAATATAATAATATAATAATATTATAATAAAGATAACTTCCAGCTCCACAGGTTCACCTGCAGGCTCCAATATTATAACATATATATACAGTATATATCTAATATAACGGTACACGTGTTATTATGGCTGTGACATCCTGCTGCTGTTCATCAGAAACATGAGACAGTACCTGGTACCAGTCAAGAGACAGTACCTAGTACCTGGTACCAGAGACAGTACCTGGTACCAGTCCAGTACCTGGTACCAGTCCACAGACAGTACCTGCTACCAGTCCAGAGACAGTACCTGCTACCAGTCCACAGACAGTACCTGGTACCAGTCCACAGACAGTACCTGGTACCAGTCAAGCCGTCTTTTAACAACTATCAGTACCGTCTCTAAATGTCCACTAATGGAGAATATCATGTCCTCATTAACACAATATTAACACAATATTAACACAATATTAACACAATATTACCACAATGTCTGCAGAATAAACTTTACTAAGCACAAAGAAACTTCCCAGCATGCAAACTGTTCAGCACACAGACTGTAGAATGATATAATATTAATAATAATAGCAATAGTAGTAATAATAGTAATGGTAATAATAATAGCAATAGTAATAATAATAGCAACAGTAATAATAATAGTAACATTAATAATAATAGTGATGTTATTATAGATCCTACTGAGAGATGCAGCAGCAGCGCAGCGGCCGTCCACAGCAGCCGGGTAAAAAGAGCTTTACCCGGGTAAAAACAGCTTTAACCGGGTAGAAAGTTCCGCTGAGGTTCCAGCAGCAGCTGCACACATTCACACTGAGGGCGCATTAAAAGTTTCCGTTCCTACCGGCAGCTCTCCGCCGCTCGGCGCGGTGATAACCGGGAGAAAGCGTGAGAAAGCCCCGGTAAGCAGCAGTGCTGTCCGCGGTGCTGATCCCGGATCAGTGAGAGAGCTGCTGCTCAGCCGCGGATCAATGATTGAACTGAACAAAGGCAGAACACAGATCAATTTCTAATAACTATCGATGCAAACAGCGCTGCCGCTCGGTCCACAGCCTCCGGTACCGAGCCAGCACCGAGCAGAGTCCGGTACCAGCACCCCCCCACAGACCCGCAGCACAGAGAGAGCAGACGGAACCAACCTGCAGCCGCACCAGATCCAATCTCTTCCAATATTCAAACATCGATCCGACATCGGCGGCCATCTTGGGGGATATTGAGGAGGCTGTTCAGCGGCTGCAATAAATATGTGGGCTGGATTCCCCCCCCCCCCCCCCCCACCCGGTAACCGGGCACGGGAACCGGCTCCGGTCCCTCTCTAAAGAGAATAAAACACTCCGGGAACCGGCTCCGGTCCCACTCTAAAGAGAATAAAACACTCCGGTAACCGGCTCCGGTCCCACTTTAGAGAGGAAACATTAACCGGAGCCGGTTAACGGAGCCGGTCAGAGGAATCCGCCGACATGTTCCTGAGGAACTAAAGTAGATTAAAATAAATGAAATGATGTATTAATCAGCTGAAGTGAACTAAAGTAGAGACAGGTGTGTCCCTGCCTCCGTCCCGTTAACACTAACCGCTCTATTACAACGGATTGAGCTCCGGTAAAGTTATCAATAGTGACGTAAAGTCCCGGTTGATCAATAGAGTCTGAAGCGAAAGATCATCAGCGGAGTTCAGAGAAGTCTGACTACAAGACTTTCCTCTACTTTTTACAGTGTTTACTACACGACAGAGGGGTGGTTACCATAGTAGTCCATCCCATAATAACCCTAATAAATACCCCTAATATTAGAGGGATGGTTACCATAGTAGTCCATCCCATAATATCCCTAATAAATATCCCTAATATTAGAGGGGTGGTTACCAAAATAGTCCATCCCATAATAACCCTAATAAATACCCCTAATATTAGAGGGTTGGTTACCATAGTAGTCCATCCCATAATAACCCTAATAAATACCCCTAATATTAGAGGGTTGGTTACCATAGTAGTCCATCCCATAATAACCCTAATAAATACCCTTAATATTAGAGGGTTGGTTAGTCCATCCCATAATAACCCTAATAAATACCCCTAATATTAGAGGGTTGGTTACCATAGTAGTCCATCCCATAATAACCCTAATAAATACCCTTAATATTAGAGGGTTGGTTAGTCCATCCCATAATAACCCTAATAAATACCCTTAATATTAGAGGGTTGGTTACCATAGTAGTCCATCCCATAATATCCCTAATATTAGAGGGGTGGTTACCATAATAGTCCATCCCATAATATCCCTAATAAATACCCCTAATATTAGAGGGGTGGTTACCATAGTAGTCCATCCCATAATATCCCTAATAATTACCCCTAATATTAGAGGGTTGGTTAGTCCATCCCATAATATCCCTGATATTAGAGGGTTGGTTACCATAGTAGTCCATCCCATAATAATATCCCTAATAAATACCCCTAATATTAGAGGGTTGGTTACCATAGTAGTCCATCCCATAATAATATCCCTAATAAATACCCCTAATATTAAAGGGTTGGTTACCATAGTAGTCCATCCCATAATAATATCCCTAATAAATACCCCTAATATTAGAGGGATGGTTGCCATAGTAGTCCATCCCATAATAACCCGAATAAATACCCCTAATATTAGAGGGTTGGTTACCATAGTATTCCATCCCATAATAACCCTAATAAATACCCCTCATATTAGAGGGATGGTTAGTCCATCCCATAATATCCCTAATAAATATCCCTAATACTAGAGGGGTGGTTACCATAGTAGTCCATCCCATAATATCCCTAATAAATATCCCTAATACTAGAGGGTTGGTTACCATAGTAGTCCATCCCATAATATCCCTAATAAATACCCCTAATATTAGAGGGGTGGTTACCATAGTAGTCCATCCCATAATATCCCTAATAAATATCCCTAATACTAGAGGGTTGGTTACCATGGTAGTCCATCCCATAATAACCCTAATAAATACCCCTAATATTAGAGGGGTGGTTAGTCCATCCCATAATATCCCTAATATTAGAGGGTTGGTTACCATAGTAGTCCATCCCATAATATCCCTAATAAATACCCTTAATATTAGAGGGTTGGTTACCATAGTAGTCCATCCCATAATAACCCTAATAAATACCTCTAATATTAGAGGGGTGGTTACCATAGTAGTCCATCCCATAATATCCCTAATAAATACCCCTAATATTAGAGGGGTGGTTACCATAGTAGTCCATCCCATAATAACCCTAATAAATACCCCTAATATTAGAGGGGTGGTTACCATAGTAGTCCATCCCATAATATCCCTAATAAATACCCCTAATATTAGAGGGGTGGTTAGTCCATCCCATAATATCCCTAGTATTAGAGGGTTGGTTACCATAGTAGTCCATCCCATAATATCCCTAATAAATACCCTTAATATTAGAGGGTTGGTTACCATAGTAGTCCATCCCATAATAACCCTAATAAATACCTCTAATATTAGAGGGATGGTTACCATAGTAGTCCATCCCATAATATCCCTAATAAATACCCTTAATATTAGAGGGTTGGTTACCATAGTAGTCCATCCCATAATAACCCTAATAAATACCTCTAATATTAGAGGGATGGTTACCATAGTAGTCCATCCCATAATATCCCTAATAAATACCCCTAATATTAGAGGGTTGGTTACCATAGTAGTCCATCCCATAATATCCCTAATAAATACCCCTAATATTAGAGGGTTGGTTAGTCCATCCCATAATATCCCTAATATTAGAGGGTTGGTTATCATAGTAGTCCATCCCATAATATCCCTAATAAATATCCCTAATATTAGAGGGTTAATAACCCTAATATTAGAGGGTTAATATCCCTAATATTAGAGGGTTAATAACCCTAATATTAGAGGGTTAATAACCCTAATATTAGAGGGTTAATATCCCTAATATTAGAGGGTTAGTAACCCTAACATTAGAGGGTTAATAACCCTAATATTAGAGGGTTAATATCCATAATATAAGAGGGTTAATATCCCTAATATTAGAGTGTTAATATCCATAATATTAGAGGGTTAATATCCCTAATATTGGAGGGTTAATAACCCTAATATTAGAGGGTTAATATCCCTAATATTAGAGTGTTAATATCCATAATATTCGAGGGTTAATATCCCTAATATTAGATGGTTAATATCCCTAATATTAGAGGGTTAATAATTGTGCATAATGTGTGTGTGTGTGTGTGTGTGTGTGTGTGTGTGTGTGTGTGTGTGTGTGCGTGTGTGTGTGTGTGGGTGTAAATATATTAATTTAACTATTTCAAAGGGAACTAAATCAATATAAATATTGTTAACATTAATTTACTGTAAAGTTAATTCTTTTAATCATCTTTTAAAGTGCTAAGCATTAATTACAATTATTAAAGTAGCCTATAGTCATTATTATTTTATTAAAATCCATTTACTATAGCTACACATTATTAAAACACACTTGATAATATTAATATTTTATATGTTGTGATATTATGTGTTATTTTATTACATTTATATTTCTGTGGATCAGTTTGAACAGACGTCTGTATGACTGTTGATTATTTAAAGTTCTGTTTAATTAATATTAATATAACATAAAAATTATATTATTAATATAAAGACCATAAACGTGCTTTTAGGTTGGAAGAAAAACAATTGTTCTTAATAATGAAAATAATAAAGTGATTATTTTAATTAATAAGCATCATTGTTAGCAGATATAAACGGTCCCATGTTGGACTGAGGATGAGGAGGAGGTGAACTGGTTCCTCTGGTCAGGACCAGAACCTGGACCAGCTCCTGGACCAGCTGCTCCCCCTGCTGACACCACCGGGTTACAGGAACCAGCACCGGGTGGTTCCCTCCGTTAACTAGACCCTGATGTCACTGAGGGAAGGTACAGGACCCATCAGAACCCATCAGAACCAGTGCTTTAGTCCACGTTCTACCTCCAGCCTCACAGCGTACCAGTACAGAACCCATCAGAACCAGTGCTTTAGTCCACGTTCCACCTCCAGCCTCACAGCGTACCAGTACAGAACCCATCAGAACCAGTGCTTTAGTCCACGTTCCACCTCCAACTTCACAGCGTACCAATACAGAACCCATCAGAACCAGTGCTTTAGTCCACGTTCCACCTCCAGCCTCACAGCGTACCAATACAGAACCCATCAGAACCAGTGCTTTAGTCCACCTCCAGCCTCACAGCGTACCAGTACAGTACTACTCAGGACCCATCAGAACCAGTGCTTTAGTCCACGTTCCACCTCCAGCCTCACAGCGTACCAATACAGAACCCATCAGAACCAGTGCTTTAGTCCACGTTCCACCTCCAGCCTCACAGCGTACCAATACAGAACCCATCAGAACCAGTGCTTTAGTCCACGTTCCACCTCCAGCCTCACAGCGTACCAATACAGAACCCATCAGAACCAGTGCTTTAGTCCACGTTCCACCTCCAGCCTCACAGTGTACCAATACAGAACCCATCAGAACCAGTGCTTTAGTCCACGTTCCACCTCCAGCCTCACAGCGTACCAGTACAGTACCCATCAGAACCAGTGCTTTAGTCCACGTTCCACCTCCAGCCTCACAGCGTACCAGTACAGTACCCATCAGAACCAGTGCTTTAGTCCACGTTCCACCTCCAGCCTCACAGCGTACCAGTACAGTACCCATCAGAACCAGTGCTTTAGTCCACCTCCAGCCTCACAGCGTACCAGAGCCTCCAGCCCATATGAGCACCAGTTAATAACCTCCTGGGTCATATTTTTAGCTCCATAGACAAACACCTGAGGGGACAGGGGGGGGGGGGGGGGGGGGCCGAGGGGGCCGAGGGGGGGGGGGGGGGGTTATTACAGGTTTTACTTATTGCATTTTATTTGTGGCTCTAAAGAAAACTCAGATATAAAACAGATTCAGATACAATACAGATTCAGATATAAAACAGGATTCAGATATATAAAACCTTTGACCTCGTCTCCTGACTAGAGGGGTTAAAGGTCAGGGTGAAGCTCTGGACCAGGACCGACAGGACACACTGCTGTCTCAGCGTGACCTTTGACCTGCTCACAGTAAAACCCTCCGATCCAGCAGAGTGTGTCAGATGCTGATAGGAACGCTGTGTTCTGGCTCTACGGGGATGTAGAGGACCCAGGTTCTGTGGTTCTGTGGCTCTGTGGCTCTGTGGTTCTGTGGTTCTGTGGTTCTGTGGCTCTGTGGTTCTGTGGTTCTGTGGCTCTGTGGTTCTGTGGCTCTTTGGTTCTGTGGTTCTGTGGCTCTGTGGCTCTGTGGCTCTGTGGTTCTGTGGTTCTGTGGTTCTGTGGCTCTGTGGCTCTGTGGCTCTGTGGTTCTGTGGCTCTGTGGTTCTGTGATTCTGTGGTTCTGTGGCTCTGTGGCTCTGTGGCTCTCTGGCTCTGTGGCTCTGTGGTTCTGTGGTTCTGTGGCTCTGTGGTTCTGTGGCTCTGTGGTTCTGTGGTTCTGTGGCTCTGTGGCTCTGTGGCTCTGTGGCTCTGTGGTTCTGTGATTCTGTGGTTCTGTGGCTCTGTGGCTCTGTGGCTCTGTGGCTCTCTGGCTCTGTGGTTCTGTGGTTCTGTGGCTCTGTGGCTCTGTGGTTCTGTGGTTCTGTGGCTCTGTGGTTCTGTGGTTCTGTGGTTCTGTGGCTCTGTGGCTCTGTGGTTCTGTGGCTCTGTGGCTCTGTGGTTCTGTGGTTCTGTGGCTCTGTGGTTCTGTGGTTCTGTGGCTCTGTGGTTCTGTGGCTCTTTGGTTCTGTGGTTCTGTGGCTCTGTGGCTCTGTGGCTCTGTGGTTCTGTGGTTCTGTGGCTCTGTGGCTCTGTGGCTCTCTGGCTCTGTGGTTCTGTGGTTCTGTGGCTCTGTGGCTCTGTGGTTCTGTGGCTCTGTGGTTCTGTGGTTCTGTGGCTCTGTGGTTCTGTGGTTCTGTGGCTCTGTGGTTCTGTGGTTCTGTGGCTCTGTGGTTCTGTGGCTCTGTGGTTCTGTGGTTCTGTGGCTCTGTGGCTCTGTGGTTCTGTGGCTCTGTGGTTCTGTGGTTCTGTGGCTCTGTGGCTCTGTGGTTCTGTGGCTCTGTGGCTCTGTGGTTCTGTGGCTCTGTGGTTCTGTGGTTCTGTTGGGACCCAGGTGGGACCTAAACCCACAATCTGCTCCTCCTGTGTTTCATGTGAAGAACGACGGGCCATACTACTATTAGAGCCCTTCTCTCTTGTTCTATATATATATATATATATATATATATATATATATATATATATATATATAATACTACTATTAGAGCCCTTCTCTCTTGTACTATATATATATATATATATATATACTACTATTAGAGCCCTTCTCTCTTGTTCTATATATCTATATATATATATATATATATAAATACTACTATTAGAGCCCTTCTCTCTTGTTCTATATATATATATATATATATATATATATATATATATAAATACTACTATTAGAGCCCTTCTCTCTTGTTCTATATATATATATTTATATATATATAAATACTACTATTAGAGCCCTTCTCTCTTGTTCTATATATATATATATATATATATATATATATACATATATAAATGCTACTATTATAGCCCTTCTCTCTTGTACTATATATATATATATATATATATATATATATATATACTAATATTAGAGACCTTCTCTCTTGTTCTATATATATATATATATATATATATATATGTATATACTACTATTAGAGCCCTTCTCTCTTGTTCTATATATATGAGTATGGGACTCTGGCCGAGAGATTCGTTGGTGGAGAAAACTATAACCTCTAACCCTAACCCAGGTTAGAAGACTATAACCTAATACTAACCCAGGTTAGAAGACTATAACCTAACCCTAACCCAGGTTAGAAGACTAAAACCTAACCCTAACCCAGGTTAGATACCATAACCTAACTCTAACCCAGGATAGAAGACTATAACCTAACCCTAACCCAGGTTAGAAGACTAAAACCTAACCCTAACCCAGGTTAGATACCATAACCTAACTCTAACCCAGGATAGAAGACTATAACCTAGCCCTAACCCAGGTTAGAAGACTAAAACCTAACCCTAACCCAGGTTAGATACCATAACCTAACTCTAACCCAGGTTAGAAGACTATAACCTAACACTAACCCAGGTTAGAAGACTATAACCTTACCCTAACCCAGGTCAGAAGACTATAACCTAACCCTAACCCAGGTTAGAAGACTATAACCTTACCCTAACCCAGGTCAGAAGACTATAACCTTACCCTAACCCAGGTCAGAAGACTATAACCTAACCCTAACCCAGGTTAGAAGACTATAACCTTACCCTAACCCAGGTCAGAAGACTATAACCTAACCCTAACCCAGGTTAGAAAACTATAACCTTACCCTAACCCAGGTCAGAAGACTATAACCTAACCCTAACCCATCAGTACTTGTCTGTACTGATGAAGGTAACTGTGCATCACACTTTGACTGTATTAAGAGGAATATTTTTGCTGGGTGGTGATTAGTGGACCAGATGAAGGTTTATTAAAATATTCATTAGAAAATGTAATAATGTCTTGCAATTTTTATGAATAGAAATCATAATCAACATAATGAAATAGCTCATTTGATGATTTTATTGGAACTAACTGTACTTACTCCTAAATCTTTGTTTAAAACCAGATGATGGGACCACAGATGTCCAACAGAACCAGAACCAAAACCAGAACCAGAGAGCTGATGATCAGATTATAGCTGGTAAAGTTTAGATGCTGAATGCTGTGTGTTCCTATAGCACTACCTAGTGGACAAGAGAGGGAAGTGTTCCTATAGCACTACCCAGTGGACAAGAGAGGGAAGTGTTCCTATAGCACTACCCAGTGGACAAGAGAGGGAAGTGTTCCTATAGCACTACCTACTGGACAAGAGAGGGAAGTGTTCCTATAGCACTACCCAGTGGACAAGAGAGAGAAGTGTTCCTATAGCACTACCCACTGGACAAGAGAGGGAAGTGTTCCTATAGCACTACCTACTGGACAAGAGGGGGAAGTGTTCCTATAGCACTACTCTCTGGACAAGAGAGGGAAGTGTTCCTATAGCACTACCTACTGGACAAGAGAGGGAAGTGTTCCTATAGCACTACCTACTGGACAAGAGAGAGAAGTGTTCCTATAGCACTACCCACTGGACAAGAGAGGGAAGTGTTCCTATAGCACTACCTACTGGACAAGAGAGGGAAGTGTTCCTATAGCACTACCCACTGGACAAGAGAGGGAAGTGTTCCTATAGCACTACCCACTGGACAAGAGAGGGAAGTGTTCCTATAGCACTACCTACTGGACAAGAGAGGGAAGTGTTCCTATAGCACTACCCACTGGACAAGAGAGGGAAGTGTTCCTATAGCACTACCTACTGGACAAGAGAGGGAAGTGTTCCTATAGCACTACCCACTGGACAAGAGAGGGAAGTGTTCCTATAGCACTACCTACTGGACAAGAGAGGGAAGTGTTCCTATAGCACTACCCTCTGGACAAGAGAGGGAAGTGTTCCTATAGCACTACCCACTGGACAAGAGAGGGAAGTGTTCCTATAGCACTACCCTCTGGACAAGAGAGGGAAGTGTTCCTATAGCACTACCCACTGGACAAGAGAGGGAAGTGTTCCTATAGCACTACACTCTGCACAAGAGAGGGAAGTGTTCCTATAGCACTACCCACTGGACAAGAGAGGGAAGTGTTCCTATAGCACTACCCACTGGACAAGAGAGGGAAGTGTTCCTATAGCACTACCTACTGGACAAGAGGGGGAAGTGTTCCTATAGCACTACACTCTGGACAAGAGAGGGAAGTGATCCTATAGCACTACTCTCTGGACAAGAGAGGGAAGTGTTCCTATAGCACTACTCTCTGGACAAGAGAGGGAAGTGTTCCTATAGCACTACCCACTGGACAAGAGAGGGAAGTGTTCCTATAGCACTACCTACTGGACAAGAGAGGGAAGTGTTCCTATAGCACTACCCTCTGGACAAGAGAGGGAAGTGTTCCTATAGCACTACCGACTGGACAAGAGAGGGAAGTGTTCCTATAGCACTACCCACTGGACAAGAGAGGAAAGTGTTCCTATAGCACTACACTCTGCACAAGAGAGGGAAGTGTTCCTATAGCACTACCCACTGGACAAGAGAGGGAAGTGTTCCTATAGCACTACCGACTGGACAAGAGAGGGAAGTGTTCCTATAGCACTACCCACTGGACAAGAGAGGGAAGTGATCCCTAATAGGCACTACCCACTGGACAAGAGAGGGAAGTGTTCCTATAGCACTACCACTGGACAAGAGAGGGAAGTGTTCCTATAGCACTACCCTCTGGACAAGAGAGGGAAGTGTTCCTATAGCACTACCCACTGGACAAGAGAGGGAAGTGTTCCTATAGCACTACCCACTGGACAAGAGAGGGAAGTGTTCCTATAGCACTACCCTCTGGACAAGAGAGGGAAGTGTTCCTATAGCACTACTCTCTGGACAAGAGAGGGAAGTGTTCCTATAGCACTACCCTCTGGACAAGAGAGGGAAGTGTTCCTATAGCACTACCCTCTGGACAAGAGAGGGAAGTGTTCCTATAGCACTACCTACTGGACAAGAGAGGGAAGTGTTCCTATAGCACTACACTCTGGACAAGAGAGGGAAGTGTTCCTATAGCACTACCTACTGGACAAGAGAGGGAAGTGTTCCTATAGCACTACACTCTGGACAAGAGAGGGAAGTGTTCCTATAGCACTACCCTCTGCACAAGAGAGGGAAGTGTTCCTATAGCACTACCCACTGGACAAGAGAGGGAAGTGTTCCTATAGCACTACCCACTGGACAAGAGAGGGAAGTGTTCCTATAGCACTACCGACTGGACAAGAGAGGGAAGTGTTCCTATAGCACTACCCACTGGACAAGAGAGGGAAGTGTTCCTATAGCACTACCGACTGGACAAGAGAGGGAAGTGTTCCTATAGCACTACCCACTGGACAAGAGAGGGAAGTGTTCCTATAGCACTACCAACTGGACAAGAGAGGGAAGTGTTCCTATAGCACTACCCTCTGGACAAGAGAGGGAAGTGTTCCTATAGCACTACCCACTGGACAAGAGAGGGAAGTGTTCCTATAGCACTACCCACTGGACAAGAGAGGGAAGTGTTCCTATAGCACTACCCAGTGGACAAGAGAGGGAAGTGTTCCTATAGCACTACCTACTGGACAAGAGAGGGAAGTGTTCCTATAGCACTACACTCTGGACAAGAGAGGGAAGTGTTCCTATAGCACTACTCTCTGGACAAGAGAGGGAAGTGATCCTATAGCACTACCCAGTGGACAAGAGAGGGAAGTGTTCCTATAGCACTACCTACTGGACAAGAGAGGGAAGTGTTCCTATAGCACTACTCTCTGGACAAGAGAGGGAAGTGAACGGTCAAAGAAACACCAGCAGAGTGTTTTATATTATATTATATTAATATTAGGATGGTTTTATATTATATTATATTAATATTAGGATGGTTTTATAGTATATTATATAAATATTAGGATGGTTTTACAGTATATTATTTTGCATTAACATTAAGATGGTTTTATATTACATTATATTAATATTAGAATGGTTTTATATTATATTAAATTACTATTAGGATGGTTTTATATTATATTATTTTATATTAATATTAAGATGGTTTTATATTATATTATATTATTATTAGGATGGTTTTATATTATATAAATATTAGGATGGTTTTACAGTATATTATTTTATATTAATATGAGGATGTTTTTATATTATATTATATTTATATTAGAATGGTTTTATATTATATTAATATTAGGATGGTTTTAAATTATATTAATATTAGGATGGTTTTAGAGTATATTATTTTATATTAATATTAAGATGGTTTTATATTATATTATATTAATATTAGGATGGTTTCATATTATATTATATTAATATTAGGATGGTTTTACAGTATATTATTTTGCATTAACATTAAGATGGTTTTATATTACATTATATTAATATTAGAATGGTTTTATATTATATTAAATTACTATTAGGATGGTTTCATATTATATTATTTTATATTAATATTAAGATGGTTTTATATTATATTATATTATTATTAGGATGGTTTTATATTATATAAATATTAGGATGGTTTTACAGTATATTATTTTATATTAATATGAGGATGTTTTTATATTATATTATATTTATATTAGAATGGTTTTATATTATATTATATTAATATTAGGATGGTTTTATATTATATTATATTAATATTAGGATAATTTTACAGTATATTCATTTATATTAATATTAAGATGGTTTTATATTATATTATATTAATATTAGAATGGTTTCATATTATATTATATTATATTAATATTAGGACGGTTTTACAGTATATTATTTTATATAAATATTAGGATGGTTTCATATTATATTAAAATAAGGATGGTTTTATATTATATTATATTAATATTAGAATGGTTTCATATTATATTATATTTCTATTAGAATGGTTTTATATTATATTATATTATATTATATTATATTATATTATATTATATTATATTATATTATATTAATATTAGGATGGTTTTACAGTATATTATATTATATTAATATTAGGGTGGTTTTATATCATATTATATTAATATTAGAATGGTTTTATATTATATTTTATTAAAATTAGGATGGTTTTATATTATATTATATTAATATCAGGATGGTTTTAGAGTATATTATTTGATATCAATATTAAGATGGTTTAATATTATATTATATTAATATTAGGATGATTTTATATTATATTATATTAATATTAGGGTGGTTTTATATTATATTAATATAAGGATGGTTTTATATTATATTATATTAATATTAGAATGGTTTCATATTATATTATATTAATATTAGGATGGTTTTACAGTATATTATTTTATATAAATATTAAGATGGTTTTATATTATATTATATTAATATTAGAATGGTTTTATATTATATTAAATTACTATTGGGATGGTTTTATTTTATATTATTTTATAATAATATTAAGATGGTTTTATATTATATTATATTATTATTAGGATGGTTTTATATTATATTAATATTAGGATGGTTTTACAATATATTATTTTATATTAATATGAGGATGTTTTTATATTATATTATATTTATATTAGAATGGTTTTTTATTATATTAATATTAGGATGGTTTTATATTATATTATATTAATATTAGGATAATTTTACAGTATATTAATATTAGGGTGGTTTTATATTATATTATATTAATATTAGGATGGTTTTAGAGTATATTATTTTATATTAATATTAAGATGGTTTAAAATTATATTACATTAACATTAGAATGGTTTTATGTCAGGTATTGTAGTTTTAAGTTAGGACCCAAATGCAGAGAAGGGAGGAGGAGATGGCAGCAGGCAGAGTTAAATGATTTTAATTACTCACTGGGAAAACAAAAAGCAGCTAGTCCAGCATGCAGGTTCCAAAACTCTCCAAACAGAAATAAACTTGAAAAATGCAAAAATGAACATGAGATGAACTCCATCAGAAGACACGCAACACATGGGAAAACGACAACGAATTAACAAGGAAACAGGAGGAACACACAGGCTTAAATACACAGGGGTGATTAGACACAGGTGGAACAAATCAGGGCAGACAATCAAAAAAGGCGGGAAAACAAACAAAGGTAGGAAGTAAAACCAGACAAGACACAGGAGGATTGAATTTCAAAATAAAACAGGAAACAAACTATGACAAAAACCCAGGACCATGACAAGAAATAACAAGACGTGACACAACAGGTGAATTAACAAATAAAACAGGAAACACACAATGCAGACCATGACTGAACCCCCCCCTCATGGGACGGATCCCAGACGTTCCAAAACAAACAGAACAGGGTGGGTGGAGGGGGTCCGGAGGAGGGACTCCGGGACAAGAGGGCACAGAGGACCTCAGGCGGATGGCCCCAGGGCAGGGCAGAGTCAGAGACAGTGAACTCAGTCGGACGACCCGGAAGCATAGCAGGGACAGAGTCATGAAACTAGGGCGGACGGCCCGGGGGCAGAGCGGAGACAGAGCCGGGAAACTCGGGCGGACGGCCCGGGGGCAGAGCAGGGAAAGCGCCGGGAAACTCGGGCGGACGGCCCGGGGGCAGAGCAGGCACAGAGACAGAGTCTTGGGTCTGCGGCCCAGCAGTAAAAGGGGCAGGGTGTGGCTGAAGCCCAGGAAGAACCGGGCGTGGCTGAAGCCCAGGAAGAACCGGGCGTGGCTGAAGCCCAGGCGGAAGCTGGCGTGACTGAAGCCCAGGTGGAAGCGGGCGTGACTGAAGCCCAGGCGGAAGCTGGCGTGACTGAAGCCCAGGCGGAACAGGTGATGGCTGCGGAGGCGGCGGCGACACAGCCGGAACAGGTGATGGTTGCGGAGGCGGCGGCGACCCAGCCGGAACAGGTGATGGCTGCGGTTGCGGTGGCGACCCAGCCGGAACAGGTGATGGCTGCGGTGGCGGCGGCGACCCAGCCAGAACAGGTGATGGCTGCGGAGGCGTCGGCGACACAGCCGGAACAGGTGATGGCTGCGGAGGCGGCGGCGAAACAACCGGAACAGGTGATGGTTGCGGAGGCGGCGGCGACCCAGCCGGAACAGGTGATGGCTGCGGTGGCGGCGGCGACCCAGCCGGAACAGGTGATGGCTGCGGTGGCGGCAGCGACCCAGCCCGAACAGAAAGTGGCTGCGGTGGCTGCGGTGGCTGCGGTGGCTGCGGTGGCTGCGGTGGCTGCGGTGGCGACGGCGACCCAACCGGAACAGAAGGTGGCTGCGGTGGCGACGGCGACCCAGCCGGAACAGAAAGTGGCTGCGGTGGCGACGGCAACCCAGCCGGAACAGAAGGTGGCTGCGGTGGCGACGGCGACCCAGCCGGAACAGAAGGTGGCTGCGGTGGCTGCGGTGGCTGCGGTGGCTGCGGTGGCTGCGGTGGCTGCGGTGGCTGCGGTGGCTGCGGTGGCTGCGGTGGCTGCGGTGGCTGTGGTGGCGACGGCGACCCAGCCGGAACAGAAGGTGGCTGCGGTGGCGACGGCGACCAAGCCGGAACAGAAGGCAGCTGCGGTGGCGACGGCGACCCAGCCGGAACAGAAGGCGGCTGCGGTGGCGACGGCGACCCAGCCGGAACAGGTGATGGCTGCGGTGGCGGCAGCGACCCAGCCGGAACAGGTGATGGCTGCGGTGGCGGCGGCGGCCCAGCCGGAAGAGGTGATGGCTGCGGTGGCGGCGGCGACCCAGCCGGAACAGGTGATGGCTGCGGTGGCGGCGGCGACCCAGCCCGAACAGAAGGTGGCTGCGGTGGCTGCGGTGGCTGCGGTGGCTGCGGTGGCTGCGGTGGCTGCGGTGGCTGCGGTGGCAACGGCGACCCAACCGGAACAGAAGGTGGCTGCGGTGGCGACGGCGACCCAGCCGGAACAGAAGGCAGCTGCGGTGGCGACGGCGACCCAGCCGGAACAGAAGGCGGCTGCGGTCGCGACGGCGACCCAGCCGGAACAGAAGGCGGCTGCGGTGGCGACGGCGACCCAGCCGGAACAGCAGGCAGTTGCGGCCCAACCGGAACAGAAGGCGGTTGTGGCCCAACCGGAACCGCAGGTGATGGTTGCGACCCAACCGGAACAGAAGGTGATGGTTGCGACCCAACCGGAAGAGAAGGTGATGGTTGCGACCCAACCGGAACAGCAGGTGGTTGCGGCCCAACCGTAGCAGAAGGTGGTTGCGACCCAACCGAAACAGCAGGTGGTTGCGGCCGAACCGGAACAGCAGGTGGTTGCGACCCAACCGGAACAGGAGGTGGTTTTATATTATATTATATTAATATTAGGATTGCTTTATATTATATTATATTATATTATATTATATTATATTATATTATATTATATTAATATTAGGATGGTTTTACAGTATATTATATCATATTAATATTAGGATGGTTTTACAGTATATTATATTATATTAATATTAGGGTGGTTTTATATCATATTATATTAATATTAGAATGGTTTTATATTATATTTTATTAAAATTAGGATGGTTTTATATTATATTATATTAATATTAGGATGGTTTTACATTATATTATTTTATATTACTATTAAGATGGTTTTATATTATATTATATTAATATTACGATGGTTTTATATTATAATAATATTAGGGTGGTTTTATATTATATTATATTAATATCAGGATGGTTTAGAGTATATTATTTGATATCAATATTAAGATGGTTTAATATTATATTATATTAATATTAGAATGGTTTTATATTATATTATATAAATATTAGGATGGTTTTATATTATATTATATTAATATTAGGATGATTTTATATTATATTATATTAATATTAGGGTGGTTCTATATTATATTATATTAATATTACGATGGTTTTACAGTATATTATTTTATATAAATATTAAGATGGTTTTATTTTATATTATATTAATATTAGGATGGCTTTATATTATATTATATTAATATAAGGGTGGTTTTATATTATATATATATTATACTATATATATTATATTATATTATATTATATTATATTATATTTTATTGTATTGTATTGTATTATATTGTATTATATTATATTATATTTTATTTAATTTAATTTTATTTAATTTTATTAAATTATATTATATTTTATTTTGTTTTATTATATTATATTTTATTATATTATCTTATATGTTATTGTATTGTATTGTATTATATTGTATTATATTATATTATATTATAATATATTATATTATGTTATATTATATTTTATTGTATTGTATTGTATTGTATTGTATTATATTGTATTATATTGTATTATATTATATTATATTATATTATATTATATTATATTATATTATGTTATATTATACTATATTTTATTATATTATATTATATTGTATTGTATTGTATTGTATTATATTTTATTATATTATATTATATTATATTGTATTGTATTGTATTGTATTGTATTGTATTATATTGTATTATATTGTATTATATTATATTATATTACATTATATTATACTATATTATACTATATTTTATTATATTATATTATATTGTATTATATTGTATTGTATTGTATTGCACTGTATTATATTGTATTATATTGTATTGTATTATATTTTATTATATTATATTATATTATATTGTATTGTATTGTATTGTATTGTATTGTATTATATTGTATTATATTATATTATATTGTATTATATTTTATTATATTATATTATGTGTGACCCAGTATATTTGGTTGAGGACACCCAGACTGTAACCCCTGTCCAAGTGTCCAACATTGTTGTTGATGAAACACATCATGTGAACAGTGTTTGCAACGTGCTGTTTATATCTAATACTGGAGCTAACAGTTCCCTTTACTGTGCTACTGAGAAACCCACCCCCATCAGAACGTGGTTCTGGTCCCTGCAGACCACGAACAGGACAGCTGGCTGATGGATTCCATCAAGTGCAACCGTCAGTCACAAACAACTGTCCTTCCTGAGCCGGAGCTATGTGCTGCTGTTATTCCTGGGTCTCATTGTGTGTTTGGCTATTGTCCCTAAATCTCATGAACTCTGACTGTGAGGCTGCTGCTGCTGGTCTTCACCTGGACCTGACTAAACAAGGCCTGGACTATTTATAGCCCATAAGCATGGCCATGATGTAGGGAGAGGGTCGCTATATCTAGCCTGGCGCTGCCGTGTGGCGCTCCACCATAAAGCAGCGAGGACACCGCTCCGTCCTCTTCATCAGCTCCGTCCTCATCATCAGCTCCGTCCTCTTCATCAGCTCCGTCCTCATCCTCAGCTCCGTCCTCTTCATCAGCTCCGTCCTCTTCATCAGCTCCGTCCTCATCATCAGCTCCGTCCTCTTCATCAGCTCCGTCCTCATCCTCAGCTCCGTCCACTTCATCAGCTCCGTCCTCTTCATCAGCTCCGTCCTCATCCTCAGCTCCGTCCTCTTCCTCAGCTCGCCTGAGACATGGTGAGTGGACACACATCTCATTTACTCACTAAAGTTCCTGCAGACTGGTCTGTTTCTATTATATATTTATTTATTTATCATATACTGACATGTTTGGATGAATTATACATTATATATTAGCTCCTCTCACACCAATGATAATGAATCAATGTAAGCCATGGCTATATGCTCATAGTGAATACAGATCATCAATAGGACAGCACTCCGCTGTCCTATTGATGATCTGATCAGGGCCTATTGATTATTTCTGTGTACCAAATTAGAAAAGGAAAAAAATACTATATGAACTGATAATTGTAGCGTGGAGAGGAGAACGTGGGAGAGGAGAGAGGAGATAAGGAAGACAAGGGAAGGAGAGGAGAGGAGAGGAGAGGAGAGAAGAGTAGTAGAAACAAGGAGAGGAGAGAAGACAGGAGCAACAGATCCAGGTCCAGGTCCAGGTCCAGGTCCAGGTCCAGGTCCAGGTCAGGAATAACTGAGTGTCTCATCACTGGCAGCAGCATCACATCCTGCCTCCCATCCGACGGCTGCATGAATCCTCTTAGAACAAAATAAAGCAATAAGTGGAGCTGAGCGCTGCCGGAGGTCCGTCCATGAGAGATACGAGCGCTCCAGAGCTAATCCACAACAAGGGTTAGACAGCAGCTGTCGAGAGGCCCGGGAATCTGAGCAACATGATGTCATGCCGCTGCATTCCCTCGCACTGTTTTCACAGTTCCTTGGCAGTCGTGTAAATAGCGGCACATAATCCTCGCCTCCCAGGGATTTCTGATCAAACAGGGCTCCGTGCAGCATCCTGTCACCACCCGGGTCTACAGAATAATCCCCCGTGTGATGCTGTGGGAGAGCGGCCAGCGACCACACCCTGCCAGGCTTAGTCTGCTTTCTCTCTAAACTTCACTAAATATCTCCACAACACGCTGACAGTGGTGTAATCCTCCTAATGACACGCGTGGCCCGGTATAAACCTTCACCCCGCACTCGGGAAGTTTACTGATCATTGGCTGGTTATCACATGTGTCTCAGTAACAGTGATAATGAGTGAAGCTGAAGCTGAGAGCCAGGTGATGATCACACCGTTAGTCCTGGATCTGAAGCAGAGAGAGAGGTGATGATCTCACCATTAGTCCTGGATCTGAAGCTGAGAGAGAGGTGATGATCACACCGTTAGTCCTGATCTGAAGCAGAGAGCCAGGTGATGATCACACCGTTAGTCCTGATCTGAAGCAGAGAGAGAGGTGATGATCTCACCGTTAGTCCTGATCTGAAGCTGAGAGCCAGGTGATGATCTCACCGTTAGTCCTGATCTGCAGCAGAGAGCAGGTGATGATCACACGTTAGTCACTGATCTGAGCAGAGAGAGAGGTGTGATCACACCGTTAGTCCTGGATCTGAAGCTGGAGAGCAGGTTACTGATCACACCGTTAGTCCTGGATCTGAAGCAGAGAGCAGGTGATGATCACACCGTTAGTCCTGATCTGAAGCAGAGAGCCAGGTGATGATCACACGTTAGTCTGATCTGACGCAGCGAGCCAGGTGATGATCACACCGTTAGTCCTGATCTGAAGCAGAGAGGTGATGATCACACCGTTAGTCCTGATCTGAAGCAGAGAGAGCCAGGTGATGATCACACGTTAGTCCTGATCTGAAGCTGAGAGAGATGATGATCACACCGTTAGTCTGATCTGAAGCAGAGAGAAGGTGATGGCACACACCCGTTAGTCCTGATTTGAAGCAGAGAGCCAGGTGATGATCACACCGTTAGTCCTGATCTGAAGCAGAGAGCCAGGTGATGATCACGACCGTTAGTCCTGATCTGAAGCAGAGAGCCAGGTGCATGATCACACGTTAGTCCTGATCTGAAGCTGAGAGCCAGGTGATGATCACACCGTTAGTCCTGATCTGAAGCAGAGAGCCAGGTGATGATCACACCGTTAGTCCTGATCTGAAGCAGAGAGCCAGGTGATGATCACACCGTTAGTCATGGATCTGAAGCAGAGAGCCAGGTGATGATCACACCGTTAGTCATGGATCTGAAGCAGAGAGCCAGGTGATGATCACACCGTTAGTCCTGGATCTGAAGCAGAGAGCCAGGT